>JAOSBP010014155.1:0-10806 GCA_027563825.1 Erythroxylum mucronatum | reverse complement strand
AATAATAATAAAACAAATAATAATAATACTAAATTATTATTATTATTAATAACAACTTATTAAAAATTAAAAATTAAAATTAAAATAATAATAATAATAAATAAATAAATAATAAGAATAACTTAATAATAATAATAATAATAATAACAACAAATTAATAATCATAATAATAACTTTTTAAAAATTAATAATAATAAGAATAACTTATTAATAAATAAATAATAATAATAATTAATAAAATTAATAATAATAACAATAACTTAATAATAATAATAACAATAACAACAATAACAATAATAATAATAATAATAATAATAATAATAATTAAATAATTAAATAAAACTAATAACAATAAGAATAACTTAATAATAATAATAATAATAATAGTAACAACAACAACAATAATAAAATTAATAATCATAATAATAGCTTATTAAAAATTAATAATAATAAGAATAACTTATTAAATATTAATAATAGGAATAAATAAATAAATAATAAGAATAACTTAATAATAATAACAACAACAACAACAACAACAACAACAACAACAACAATAAAATTAATAATCATAATAATAAGAATAACTTATTAAATAATAATAATAATAATATTATTATTATTATTATTATTATTAAAAAAGAATAACTTAGTAATAATAATAATAATAATAATAATAGTAATAATAATAATAATAATAATAAACCAAACATATTTTTATTTTCAGTTTTTTATTAGAAATCTCAACAAGACAGATTTTTGTTTTCAGTTTTTATATTGCAAATCTCAACCAAACAGGTTTTCGTTATTTTTAGGAAAAAAATAGAAACTAAAGACAGGAAATAAAAACAAAAAACAACAACAGAAAAATAAAAGTGGAACCAAACGACCCCTTAAATTCTAACTAGATAATAACTTTATCTTAATTCTAACTAGATAATAACTTTATCTTAATAGATAAAATTTTATCTTTTAATAAATATCTTATCTTATCTTTAAACAAAAACTTCATTTTCAAATTTAAATCAATCTTTCCAACAGTAACAAAGCCAAAACCACGTGAATAACCTGTTCCTTGGCACTCACGACGTTTCCATATCCACTAAAAGTTTGCCTCAGACGAGCGTCATCCACTTGCCAGTTCCATGGCACATTACCAGCATAGAGTCTGTAACCAAGTTCATGGAATTGAGCCTTCCCAGGCCTTAATTGTGGGAGCAGCCCTGTTAACAAATAGACATCTTCCATGAAATACCTGTCAAGAGAAGGTACTCCTACGAGTCTTTAGTGCAGAAATAATGTAGCTTTACAAAATGAAGTGAGTCAAAATATTGTCTCTCTGAATATGTAAGCCAAATAGTTCCCACCAAATGATCAGAAAACCTCCCAGGTCAGAGGGAGTAGGACATACAAGAAGTATTCCTTATTGCATTACTACCTTCTGCATGATCATTATTCACAAGTAACACGTAGGTTTATGACCTATTGTCAATTGGTTGGTACTAATTTAATGATATAATTATTAAAAAGTATTATTTATTATACATATTTAGATATGTATTATAAAATTTAAGGGATAAATATATATTTTAAATAAAATTATGATAAAATTCTAATTAAGATATTTATATATTAATTTTAAATTGTTCATAATTGCCATTTTATTAAGATCAAACATTAATAATATTTTAAAAATTAGACCGATCAATTGAACAAAAAAATGCTAACTAGCTTGATATTCTGATTTGTATTATGACCTTGTTTAGCAATTAGGTGATTGTATTAGCTGTTAATTGATAGTTGATTATATCAATTGATTTGACCAGCAAATTCAAGCATAGCCACATATTTTAGTAGGTCTGCTTCAATGGCATAGGTTGCTTTTGGATAGTGGGAACAGAGGATTTGGTCCCATTACGAACCGCTGTTCAATAAGTGGAATATATTAACCGTCTGCACTTAGCTGTACTTTTTTTTGGAGTTAAAAAAAAACGTAAAATAAGATTAATAGGAAATTAATGAAACAATTGAAGGATATACAATAGTTTAAAAGGCCTTTACGAAGTATAAGGACTTATTTTTTGAGTTTTAAGATAAGGAAAGTTGAGATTTTTAACTAATTTTTAATCAATTTTTTTCTTTTCAATGTTCACATATTTTAATTAATAAATTATATTTTTCAAATTTTAAATTTTATTTATCATTTTAGTTTAATATTTTGTTTTAAATTATTATTGTTAAAAAGTAAATTACTATTTAATTCTTAAACATACTAAATTTATTTAATATAACTAAAAAAATTTATATTTGTCAAAATTTAGGTTATTTATTTATCTCCTTATATTTTAACTGGAAAATTTTAAATTATTTTTGTTAAAAATAATTATTACTTTATTATGAATTTGTTTATTAAATTTAATTATTAATCACTATATATAAGTAATTTTACTTCAGATAATATAAGAATGTGTAAAAAATAATATTTAAACTATAAAGAAGTATGTTTAAAGGATATTGAAAAAAAGTTAGAATAAAGCTAGAGTTTTATTAACTTTCTTTAAACATACTTCACATTTTATGAGTTTTTAAATAAATGATAGGATATAATATAACTTTTATTTTATTATTATTTAAAAATTTATGTTAGATTCAATTTTAGTGTAAATTATTATATTTATTATTATTTTATTATCTATTAATAGGTATTATTAGTGCAATTTTATTTCAATAAAGAATTTTATTTTATACTATATTTTTGTAATTATTTTATATTATATATTTTTACTTATTATATACTAGTTTTACAACAGTTTAATACCAGTCAAACCTTTAAACCTTGAATCTTTTATTTGATTAGTTTAATGTCCGATCTAGTTTTTAAAACATTGATTAATTGAGCATAAAAAGATTAACGTATACTATATTTCTTTCTTATAAAGGATCGATGTGGTTGATCTCATAATCTAAAATATGAAGATATTTAAACAAACTTGCGAGTGATTGTTAGATAACAAGCTCACTGAACTGACCCTATTGAGAATTCAATTTAGAACAATACTTATATGTCTATGAAAATTCTTATTATGATGTTTGTATAAGTGATCATTTAATTTGAGATCTACAAAGTATCTCGTATATAAATTATTATGTTTTGATATTACTTATGACTTATTATAGTCAATGTTAGTTCTGTTGATAGTTATTGAATATACTAAGAAATATATAAAGGTAGTAGAGTGATCAATATATGATTCATCACCCAAAATTGATTAGAAAGAATGACTTCTTGTTCTTGGTTAGTATTGATTCGAGAAATCCTTGACTAGTGTAGAACTACACTTTATAAAATAATTTACAAATGTCACCAATAAAATCAATTGCTGATGGTGGAGAACTACCATGATTGAACTCAAACAAAGTAGATATTAATTTCATATTCTATGTCTAATCATAATAGTATATGATGAAAAAATTGAATTATATGAAAAAAAGTCATGCATGGAGAGGTTAGTCGAAATCTGTTAATGAACATTTTTATATTAATTTTTAGTTGTGAGGATGTCACACAGGCTAGTATAACAGTAATATTTCACATCTGGAACCTTCCTTCTACGTATTCCTTGACTAGACATTGCTACATTCTTATTTATTGCTCAGCATTGAAATTTTATAGCTTGATAGCTGATTTCCTTCTACCTTCACGGATCTCGTGCTAGCTATATATCAATGTGGAATTTTGTTCTTCATGCCCCTTGAATTTCCAGCCAAACCATGTTTTCCTCATGGAAATATGTTGAGCACACCCGCTGATGTAGTTTTGCATGCTTTAGTAGAAAGGTTGATATGTGTAGCTTAACATTAGAGAATCTATTTACAACTGCTGATGTACAAACAAAGCTTAATGGGTACCTGTTGATTGCGACAAGTGGAAGGCAGCTGTTGAAGCAAGAAGTTAAAACATTAAAACAAAAATAACGTGGAGAGCTTTGAGGCCACACCTCTCAAGACATGGGACCAGCTCTCAAGACATTACAACCACTCAAACATGACAGCATAGTGGTGGCAAGTAAGCAACGTGACAAAGCCTTCTGGGGACTTCAACGTGAGGAGCTGGTGGTTGAAAAAAAAACGAAAAATAATGTTAGGCAATAGACGTTGAGCTGTTGAGCTGGAGATTAAAGATATTAGCTGATTGGAGACAATCCAAGCAGCTAGAGTTGAAATACTTAGTTGGTGGCAAGGAGAAGGAGCTGGCAGCAAGATGTTGAACTGCTGGTGGACAAAAGCAGTTGATGGCATCATGTATGAAGCAGCACCTAGTGGAAGCCCCACGATAAAGTAGTTGGTGGACATTAAAAGAGGAAGCAGCTAGTGGAGTTAGAGAGGCTGGAGACGTTGGCAACCATGACCGAAAACATTACAGCCTTCACTCAAACTCTCCATTCACGCTAATGAAGCAGATGGAGGTCATGAAATTAAGCAGCTACGTTGAAGAAAACTAAGTTGCTGGTGGAGAACTCACACGTTGACACCTAGCAAAGGGAAGCAACGTTACAACAGCTGGTGAAGGTTAACTAAGCTGGTGACTCCACAAGCAACCTTCATTCATTTCACAACAACGTCGGCTACTAGAGAAAAGAAGAACGTGAGGCAGTTGGGAGGAGAGATTTAAAAGGACGTTGGTGGTGTGAAGATAACAAAGATAGCTGGTGGAGAAGGATTATGCGTTAGGAGGTGGAGACAAACAATAGAAGGCAGTTGTTGGCTTAGGGAAAAAACGACAAACACGTTAACGTAGAGCTGATGGAGATGAAGATAGGTAGAAGCTGGTGTGTAACGTTGGAAGCTTGTGGTGTTAAAAATAAAATAGAAAACGTTAGCTAGTGAAGAGATGCTAGGCATGCGTGCATGGGCTGAAAGCTTATAGCAAGGGGGTGTTATGTAGGCAACGTTGAAGCAACAAGTGGCTAAGGAAGCAGCTGGTGACACACACAACGTTGGCAACTAGCTAGTGGAGAAAAAGTCTGAAGCAAGCACTTTGCAGTTGTGGCAAAGGGGGTGTTTTATTTTATTTTTTATTTCTTATTTATTTTAATTTTGTGGATTTAATCAATGCAAATATATATGATGACCATGTTTATGTGTGAGTAAGATTTTCGTTTCGGTTAAGGTTAAGATTGATATTGGATTAGGATAATTTTTGTGGCATTGATTTTTGCTTGATTAAATGCATATTTAGTCTTAATTTAGCTTGATCACCTAGATTAAGACCTTAGATGATTGAATGCCACAACCAATGGATTTGAATTTGTCAGAAAATTAATCAAGCGACATACTTGAGACTAAAGTGTAAACCAACCTTAGGATCTTGTGTGGGGATACCTAGGATTAACGAATTTAATTTTAGGCTTCTTTTATTTAACGCCTTTTATTCCGAATTATCTATGAACCAACTAGGTAACTCGGATTTAGAAGAGAAGGGAACATCCATGAACATTGGGTTCGACTTGATTTAGTGAAGTATTTCCTAAATTAATCTACCGTTACAGTTTTATTTTAGTTTCCAATCCAATTGAAATCTGATACCTTAACCGATTGTTGTCATTTGATTAATTCTAGTCATTTTAATTCATACCTTGCAATTTTCATAATTCCTTTATTTTCTTACTTTATGTTATTTAATTTTAAATCAATCAATTCTTGATCGTTTGAGTAATTTTTCATCATTTAATTTAATTGTCTTACGTGTTGAAAATTTTTCCTTGGGTACGATATCCGGTTCTTACCGATTTATATTACTTATCGACGGGGTGCGCTTGCCTCTCATTGGTCTAGATAGATATAATTTAATTGTTCTGTTTAGACTGCAACAAAATCACTTTGATATTTCTCAATACCAATGTCACTAAAATAAAGGACTTTAATTTATCTAATCATAAATATAATTTAAGGCTATTATTTATATCCATTGTCAACTTCTTTGAGAACAGGTCACACATAAAGTACGGCTTGAAGAGAGAAAAAGGTATTTAATCAACTTGACTTGATTGTAAAGTTTGAAAAATTTTATGATTAAATATAAGATATTTAATAAATAAGACCAACACAAGATATTGGGTTTTATTTGAGCATAATATGTATTTAATTAGGATTAATTGTAATTTTAATTAAAATTTAATTAAATTAAAACTAAATTTCAATTAAATTACTAAAATATTCAAAACTTATAATATGCTTAGGTTCTAAAGGAGCTAATACTTCTTACCTAACCCTCTCCGTAATAGTTGTAAAGTTATCTTAACATGTTTCATGGATATTGTTAAAAACCAAATAATCATACGACTACATTATTTGAGATGAGTCTATTTTTAGAAATGGATTGAGGAAAACAACAAGAAAAATATCACGCTTTGAAATACTATACGAGTTAAGATTCATACTTTATTATATTTTATGTGTTAATCGTGTTATAAAATTTTAAGTGATATTAACTTTTGAAAAATCATACGAAAAAGTTTCATAATTATTTTACTACATTCAAGATAGAATCTTTCCCTAGTTTTTAATAGTGGTATCAGAGCAAGCTTTAATTATATAATTTGATTAAAAAAATTAAGGCTTCTATTTTATTTTATTGTATTAGGGTGTGTTTTAAGTTTTTGAAAATTAAAATTGATCACCTTTTGTTTTGCATTTTGTGAAAAATAAATTTGCAGCCTTTGATACATGTTCTTAGTCTAAAATTAATTTATTGTTTTTATGAAAAAAACAATATACATGCCACTTTGCCTTGTGTTCTTGTTTTTAAAACCTGGAATTAAGCCTCTTATTCTTTACGCTTCTGGGTATATTTGCATGCTTAATTTTGTTCTGTAAAGGCAGAATTGAATGTTTTTAGAGATTTGTTAAAACATTTGTATGTTATTGAATGTGTTCTATTGTTATTTTGTGAATTTGTTACACGAAGAAGAAGAAGATGACAGAGGAAGCTTCACTAGCTGTTAAGAGTTAAATACTAAACTCTGTGTTTTAAATAAGGTCCACCGTTGTAAACATACGGCTTGAACTACAATACCTTATACCAGCTGTATTTAAGCTGCTTTGTAATGGATATATAGGCATGTTATAACTGAATAAAGTTTATTCCTCTTCTCTCTCTTCCTCGTAATTATGTGTATCTTCTCTTCTCTTTCATATTCTTCTCAAATCATATCTACTTTTTATATCGGATACGTGATTTATTCTGTAAGTAGTTAATTCTTACAACAAATTGGTATCAAAGCACTCGAATGTAGGAGACGACCATGCCTAAAGGTACAAAAAGAGTAGAACTATGTAAGATGGAGGATAATTTGAAGGGATTGATGGAGATAATGCTTTTAGAGTGACAGGAAAGGAGTAAGCAAATGTTTTCTGAGATGCATAATAGAACAGAAAAGGTGGAAAAAGAAATGACAGAGTTGGGAAACATGATTTTACAAACGCTAAAAAAAATGGGAGTAGATGTCAGAGCAGTAGACCGACATCTCAGAGTAGCTCAGAGAGACTGACAAAAGAAGAAAGAATGATGCCGGTGAGGATCAATCGAATTGAATTTCCATCATTTGACAAGGAGAATGTCAAACTATGGCTCTATCGTTGTGAACAATACTTTTCTCTGGATTAAACACTAGAAGGAACGAAAGTGAATGTTGCTATTCTACATATGGACGAGCGGGCGTAAGAATGGTATCGACTATATGTTAGAAATCGTAACAAGATGGAAGTAATCGATTGGAATGAATTCACCACACTCAAATAATGATTTGATGCAGAAATCTTCGATGACCCCATAGGAGATTTTAAGGATTAAAAGCAGGATGGAACAGTCTCGAAGTATTGTGCATTATTTGATCAATAAATTATACTTCTTATTTATTATTTTTTATAAAAACTCCCTTTTCAAATTCAACAAGTAAGAAATTCTAAGCCAATTAGAAAACTATTTATATTATAATTAGACATTTTTTCTTAATTAGAAAACTATTCTCTAATATTTAAAGAAAACTACTTTCAAAATTAAATAAAACACTTTTAAATTTAATTAAGAAAGTCCAATATTTATAGATTAATTTCTTAATTAACTAGAAAATCTTTCTTTAATAACTTAGAAAGCTATTTTTAAAATATTAAGAAAGCTCAATTTTCTTAATTAATAAATGAAAAAACTTTTCAAATTTAACCAAGAAGTTAGCTTTTTGAATTAATAAAAAACTTATTATTCGTAAATAAAAATAATTTTTAAATAAATTGAATAATAATTCTCTAAAATAAATAAAACCAATAAATTTAATTTATTTCAATCAAATTTAAATACATAAATTTAATTAATAAACGTCTTTCTTAATTATTTAAAAACATTTTTCTTAATTTTATGAAGTTTAATAAATTAATTTCAATGTAATCAAAACTAATTAATTCTAATATTAAAAACTACTTTTCCAGATTAATTAGGAATTAAAATAATTATTATTCTTAATCATATTAAGATAAATAATTACTTTAATTTTGAAATTGAATAATTGAAAATGTAAAGCAATTTTAAATCCTTTTATCCTTGTGCCGAAACAAGGATTATTCTTAGTTAGGAACTCCCCAAAATCGGAGGTAACTTATTTTTACTATTTACGATGAAATGATATATAATGTGAAGCCGTTCCCTTTCGTCATATTCTATTTCATTTTATTATAAAGCTTCATCCCAAACGACAGGATAATATTGCATTTCTTTCTATTCTATTAATAACTGTCCAACCAAATATAGCCTTAAGAATTTTAAATGAAATACTGACAGGATTATTAATTTATGATTTAAATTGAACAATTTCAAAACATTTTAATTTATTTTAAATATTACAATACTTTTGTTTTTTTAATTCAGAAGAAGAAATGCAAACACTTTAAGCTCCTAGTCAGAGAAAAGAAACCCCAATTATATCCTCTAGCAAAATATCAAAGCAACCCACAGGCTGGTTTTGATGCCAATGAATGTCAAGGTCTAAATACCTGACATAATTTGCTAGTCAATTCACAACTTTATTAGCCTCTCGATAATTATGCCTAGTAAAAAATGCCTAGTTTTCACTATCCATTCACGGTTTAGTAATTGTTAGATCCCCAAAATTAATACTTTAAGAATGAATACTATAGCTATTTTATTTCCTGTTTAATCTCCCAATAGCAAGCCATTATAACGTCAAAGTCTAACCTCATATTTTAACTACGAGGCATCCACCCAACCTTTTTTATATATACGAAAAAAGGAAATTATGATTCACAGTGGTCGAATCTTATTCATTTCAAACCTAAGTAGTACTAATTTACGGGGACAACGACAATTACAAAGTTACAAACAGTACTCGAATCTTTGTGGTTTGGTATTACATCTGTTTTTATTTTAGTTTTTTATTTTTTACTTATATTTTTTAAATAAAAATAAAAATAAAAATTTATTTGGTTGTTAATATTAATGTAGTTATATTTTTATCACTGATAACAATTACATATTAAATCTTAAAGATAAATTATTTTTAATTAAAAATTTTTATTTAATGTCTTATTTAATATTTATTTTAATATTATGTTATTTTAATAAAATAAATAATTTAATATTTAATATTTATTTGAAATATATTTTAATTATAAATCAAATTTTATTTGAATATTTATATATTTTGAATTTAATTATATTTATTAATAAATATAAAAAATAAATTAGATTAAATTATTCTTAATTTTATGGATAATTAATTTTAATTTATTAAATATATAATGTTGAATTAAATTATTTATAATTTTATTAAAATTTAAATAATTAAATAATATATTAAATGATAGTAAATTATATTATAAAAAAATAAAAACAAAAACAAAAACAGAATTAATTTTTTTTTATTTTCATAATTTTTGAAAACGAAACTAAAAATAAAAACAAAAACAAAAATTTCAAACAAACATTATTTTCTATTAAATTTAAAAACAAAAACAAAAAACAAAAACTCTTATTTTATGGGATCATATATGCATATGCATAGTGAAGCCCCCGTTACAACGAGTCCAATTCTTTTGTCCAATTTTATGGTGTTTTATTGTGTCCAGTAAATCTCAGTCATTCATTTATGTGGGTCCCACATAAATAAACATAAGATCCGTATAAATAAATGACTGAGATTCACGGGACACAATAAAATATCATAAAAACTGTATTGACGATCTTGGTTGCGTTACAACTCAAACGAAGAAAAGACATCCACACTCACGTTACGAACTAAGAGAATTACTATATATAACTCAAGGATATGTTTTTCCAGCAACCTTGGATGCTTCAGTGGTGGAAGTTTCAACGGCAGCAGCATTAGAACCACCTTTAGTTGCTATGTTTTATTCCGAGTCTGCAGCTGCAATATTTTGTGCCTCCATCAACACCAGCACCGGCCGATGAAGAAACATCAGTAGCGGAGGTGTTAGTGCTAGTCATGTTGGTGATACTGGTTGGAGTAACATGATATCTGGGGTGATCACAAGAGAAAGTAGTGCTTCTCTTCATGACAGCATTACACTCATGGCACAGAAGCTGAGATGGGATGTGAGGTCCACGAGGTGGGAATTCAACGTGAGATGGAGGAAGTTTGACCTTGCTGAGTTCCTGATAGTAACCTACGAAAGCTGCTGCAAAGTCATGGGTTGCTTGTTCCTGCCATCGAGAAAATTCGTGAAACGTTTGCTTTACTACAGATCCAAGTCCACAGACCTTAATTTCTGATCCTT
>JAOSBP010014145.1:0-10807 GCA_027563825.1 Erythroxylum mucronatum | reverse complement strand
TTTTCATGGAAACAAGGTCACACCTTTGGCTCCTCCCCGTTCTTTGTTGTCTCAGTCGTTGTCTCCTACGTCTCACTCACCTTCCTCCTCTCTCGCATCGCTCTTCCCTTCGCCGGTCCTCACTTGCTCAGACCAATCAAGGTCCTCCATAGTTTCCTCCTATGGTAGAGAAAATGAACTCCATGGGACAGTGAAGAGCTTGAGCTTGAGATTGGAAGGGTGAGACTAAGGAGGAGAGAAGAGTGTACATATAGACCCAACCTGGGAGATTAACGGATTCGAAATCGATATGTAAACTTTGATTTAACTGTGCTCCAGCCGTCCAGCGTATTAGATGATATTTGCGTCACTGTCTTTAGCCTCCTTTCTTCTTTTCATTTCCACGATTCATTAATTATAAATAGTTAATCATAAATAGTTACTGGCAACAAGAAGTAGGTCTGGTAATTCAAACTTTGCCCTTAAAACTAAAATAGAAACCAACATACGATATGATTATACGAAGGCCTACCCATTTGTAGATATTATAGATACGGGTTGCAACTGAAACCGCTAACAATCTTTCTTTTTTGACATTATTTATATGGATACGACGTAAAGATGCGGATGAAGTTTACGTTAAAACCAGTTAACAGGAAGACGATTTGATCCGTATAGATCCGGTCTTAAGTATCTTTATCTTTTGTTGTGTTGGATGGGTAGTTCTTGGAATGGAAGTCCAGGAACAAGACCAGAAGAGTAGTGATGAACACTGCATCGAAGCAACAACCCCAGATTCCAGAGCAGCCCTCTCCGCTGAGGTGGTAGTAGAACATGACGGGGATGATTCCGAAGCTGGAGAAGAACTGCATAATCTCCATGAAAAGTTGAGGATTTTGGGTTGGCTTACAAGCAAATATTCAAGTTTTGAGAAGAAGGGGTTGCTCTTCAGGTGGTTCTCTTGCCAATGCTTGATGGTAGAGAAAATGAACTCCATCGGACAGTGAAGAGCAAGAGCTTGAGATTGGGAATAGCGACGAATCCAAGATTTTAATTTTGAAGAGGCTGGCGCCTATATATATATGTATATATTTTAAAAAAAAATTTGTCTTGGGGGGGTTAGGCAGGCTGGCGCCTATATATATATGGAAAACTTTTTAGTCTGGGGGCTATAGCCCCTATCAGCCCCTGAATCCGTCACTAATTGGAAGGGTGAGACTAAGGACGAGAAAAGGAGAGGGAGGCAGAGAATGAGCAAAGGAAGATAAGAATGGGTTAACACGAAAGAGAATGGAAAAAGGGGTGAGTATGAATATATAGTTGAAAAATATATGGGCTAGTGATAATAGTGAGACTATGAGAGGGACGAGAACGTTACATGCCACTAGAATTTTAAGGCAACGTAGGTAGAACAGTGAAGCTAAAGTGTCTTGAAAAGCAATCCTGGACTTTGGTAAAAGCGTGAAGGGAGGCGGAGTAACGTGCACAAAATTCTCCTGTCCTGCCATGATTTGCTTGAACAGTCCGAAAGAAAGAGAACACTTAAATCATTAACATACCAACCTCCTAATCACAAATTATTGTACACATTTATGCAAACTAGATCTTTTTATGTACCAATTGATGATATACGTATGTATCTTAGTTAACTATTACTGACTTAACCTGCGGATTAAGTAAACAGAACCACCCGTAAAATTAACCAATTGCTCCATATTCATTCTTAATAGATTAACCTGTAAAGACGCGAATACCTCTAATTAATGTTATGCTTTACAAGCAATTGAGTTTGTAAGAATGTCAATGCTGTAACCTAGTTCGTATTTAGTACTGCTACTTGTTATTTGAAGAACCCACCCTCCACTTCAATTGAGATTTTTACCCAAAAAGCAAACATGAGATAACGATGTTCTGACATTGAATAATTGACCCACCTACTTCTTATTTGAAGAACCCTCCACTTTAATTGAGATTTTTCAAACATGAGACAACGATGTTCTGGAGTTATTCTATTCAATCCTTTTCCTTCTTAACGCACTCTATTGGTATAGGAGGACTTTATCTGGTGGATATATCGTCATCAAATCAGATTAACAAAAAAGGTAGGACTAATACGCAGTCTATTGGTGACCAAAAATTAATCGTATTCGAGTGAGTAAATCGCATCCACAGCTTTACAAAACATCCCCCTGTGATTCAATAGAGTAAAATACGGCCCTGACCTAGACTGCCCATGGGGTCGACCCAGCCCAGCCTAGGGCTATGATGGCCCGTGGCTTAGTGGGTCAAGATAGGTCGGCCCATAATTAAACCTATGATCCAGTCTGTCATATATTTTTTAAAGAAAAATCTCCAAATGACATCGTTTTAGAAATAACGGTCGGAATGGTCCATCAACTCGAGTCAAAATCAATCGGTTCATGTCTAGCAACTTTGCATTCACTTCATGAAGTTTCTCAAGTTTGAAAGCATATTATACATTCACTAAATATCTTTAGAAATAAAAAAGTAATAATACTTTTATGTATTTTAGAATATTCCTATTATTTTAAATTATTTTAAAATTTTTATGATAATATAATTTTTAAAAAAATAATAGTTAAATGTTTGTGAAGTTATCTTAATAAAAATTATTTATGTGACTAATTATAGCATATCACTACAAGAAAAATTGGTTTAAGCAACTGAAATTACCGATAGAAAATATATTTTTTATCGACAAACAAATTTAACGTCGGAAATTATCGACAGAAAGAGTCATTGAAGAAGCAGCCTTAGGTAAAATTTAGTGACGAATATTTTGAATCCGCCGCAAATTTAACAACATAATATTTTAACTTTGTTGAAAAATTTAGCGATGGTAAAATATTACGTAGGTAAATTTATTTACCGACAGAATTAGAATATTCCGTCGGTAACTTTTACCAACGGACAAATAATGCCCTTCGCTAAATTTACCTATAGAAAATGTAATTCTGTCGGTAACTTTTACCAACGGACAAATAATGCCCTTCGCTAAATTTACCTATAGAAAATGTAATTCTGTCGGTAATTTACCTATGATAATTTTAACCACCATGTCTCACTTCCTTCCCGAGGTTTCTATTGATAATCTTTTGATTTTTTTGTTCATATTTGATTTCTCTAAATAATAAGTTGATTGAAAAAATAAAGTAAAAATTATCCTAATTAGTAAAATAAAATAAAAAATTATAATGTATAACAATAACTATCTTGAAAATAATTGAAAATTGAAAATTCATACAAAATTGCATAAGAAGTAGCAAAATGTTTACATTCACTTATCCATCGTAACGAGGGAGTTTTAAAAATGCAGCTATACATTTATAGCATATTTTAGTTGTGTTTGTTAAAAAGATTGTTGAGTAGATTATTATACTTAATCCAAGGTTCTTGCTTTCTATCTCTCTTTCCCTTCACATTTACATCATTTATTCATCTTTTCTGTGAGTACACTTCGCTATTGCCTAAAGTCCAAGTCTTTTGAGCACTATGACTGCACCGTCAGTAAATGATGATGATTATAACTAACTTATATTAAGTCCAATGGAATTCCATTGATATGAAAACCTATGAGCATTTAATTAGTGGACTTGTGACATCTTTAAATATATTCAAAGTCCTTTTAGGACTCTCAATCAATGAAGAAAAGAGATTAGATCTTAACTTTTTATAGAGCTAGTGTAATTCTAAACTGGATTGAATGCAAGACAAGTGTAAGATTCTTTAATCAACCTCTTACTTATCAGGGCATTCCAATTTACCTAAGGAAGAAGGAGGACTTGAGATCTTTCTTATTAATACCATTAACTAGGTGCCATTTATCAAGTGAATATGGAGAATTCTCAATAATTATAAAGAACTCTTTTAAAGAAAAATGGATACATAGTTTCTATATAAAAAATTAGAATTTCTTTCGTTTAAAATAAAATCGTAATTTGTAATAGATAATGTTCCACATCCTCAATGACAGGATGAAATCATTCATAAGCTAGGTGATGGAACCTCTACTTCCTGTGAACATGATGACTAGTCAATGGCAGGCCTTTTAAATGCTTTTAAGGAATATTTATTTCTTTAAATTTTGATAGCAAATAATGCCTTGAATAATGAGACTTTTCCCATGATTATAATATTAACCTCCAACTCCTTATTTCATTTAAATCCAAGTCTTCAAATTACCTGAGGTTAAAATGATATTGTAGGATAGAAAATTAATCATTAAGGGACTTTAACTAATGAATCTTGCAGGAACTTATTGAGAAATCATTAGACAAGTTTTATTTAGTAAGTCATACCACAAAGCTTACTTTATGTTATGGATAGATCGCAAAGGGAGACAAAGGACTATGGACAAGATAAAGAGATTTATGAACTTTGTTGGCACTCAGGTGCTTTTTAATCAAGAACTATAAACATTAAGACTCCTTTGTGTTAAATGCAGGTTCTCTTTATAAATTTGAGGTATAGTTATGAGGTTGTGCAATATGATCACACTAACTATCAAATGGAAATATTTCGTTAACTGGCATTGCATGAATAAAAGGAGGACTGCCTAATATTCAAGCTATCCCTCAACAATATGATTTATGGAATACCGAATGAAAGTTATACATGGGCTGTTTCTGACATGCAGTGTTTATAGGAATTACCTTTTAACGTTAGAAAAATATCATAATATAATCAAAATTGAAAAGATTTAAAGGTATCTTACTTCCTACACTTGGTCAAAATGTGAAATGTATAGACAAATAAGAAGTTGATTTCACCTAACCTTTACATGTATATATTACACACACACACAACGAATGAGATACGTAGGAATTAACAAAAAGGTCAAACTGATAGCAACATCCACTCATTTGTCAGTTTATATATATATACACACACAACGAATGAGATGTATAGGAATTAACAAAATGGTCAAACTGATAGCAACAGCCACTCATTTGTCAGTTTATAGGTCCTTTCACCAACCAAAATTCAAAAGAACGGAGTCACGCAAGTGGAAAGACCGTTAAGTCCTCCATCAATTCTTATTCCACAAGTCTTCACTGCAGAATCTTTTGCCTCTAGAAAAAATACAATAATTTGATAAAATTTTGGAAACTTCGAACAGGGCACTTATTAAAATAAATTAAAATTTAATTTATTTTAATAATTTTTATTATTAAAAATCGATTAATTAATTAGTCAATTTTTATTAATTACTAAATTTTTATAAACTGAAATAAGTAAATAAAACTTTTATTTTAAAATATAATTTTTAGTTAAACTTCAAATTCTTCAATAAATAAAAATATTCTCTTTTAACCGTATCTTAAAATTCAGCACAAATAACATATCTAAGCTTATTGGAGAATGCTTGGAAGTCGGATTCCAAAAAAAAGGCTTGAATTGAGTTCAAAATCAATAATTAAAGTTTGATTTGATTAAGCTTTAGCTTGGATTGAACTCTAACTCGAGCTTAATGTTAAAAAATTTGGGTTTAGAATGAACTTCTGATCCCAAGTATTTAGCTTAAACTTAAGTTTGTACCTGTCTTTTGAGTAAAAAACGTAAACTTGTAGTTTAAGAAACTCAAGAAAACTCTCAAAATTTTAAAATTCTCGACCATTAAAACCTGCATATTAAAGCAATAGGAAGCCATGGACGAGAACCTTTTTAATTTTGAATTACTCCTTCTATTTTTGTGGATGCTGCCATTCTTGGTGATGTTGTAGCGTCACGTTTGTAAGGGGCTAGTTTCCTTTTCTCTTTGTCTTTTTTTTTTTGCACAAAAAAACTTGCATATAACAATCAAAATATTATTTCCTGTTATATTTGTTAAAAAAAAACTATAACTCTAGATAATTCAACTTTTAAGATACACGGCATGCATTGAAAAATATTTTGGTTTGAATCTAACTGAAAATTAAATTATACCAACAATAATTCAATAAATATTCCGCTTATGCACTAAATTTGAAAAGATCTAATAATTAATAAAGAGATTATTTTTTAGTTAAAGTTCTAAGATAAGACTATATTTTTTATTCTAACGATTTTAAAAAAAAAGTTCCATAGCATCCGTAATAATGTTCAGTTAGAGAAATGAATTCTCATTCCTGCCCCAAAAGGTCCATAGTACCCGTAATAATGTTCAGTTAGATACATGAATTCTCATTCATGCCCCCAAAAGGTCCATAGTGTTTGTCAACTTATGTTCATCTCAACCTTCGTAATCTCGGATTATTGACAAAGCAAATGTAAGCTTTAATTAATTTTATATTGTTTTTAATTACCATAAATTAATAAAATCAATAAATAAATTAAATTATATAAATATGACAATTTCTAGATTTGCTTCATTCCTTTTTCTTGCAATATTGCTGAGGATGACCTAGTCTACAATTACAAACATCTAAGTACTTCAATTGGATGGAAGTATAATAATAATAATAATAATAATAATATCACGTTTTAATTTTAAGTCCGTAATATCTCATTAATTAACCACTTCTATATTATTAATTGTTACTATATTTGAAGAAGGGTTTATGGAGAGACTAGTGTACCTGATTGAGTACACCGTACAACTTGATTGAATACGCCATATTCTGCATTGACATCTAAATAAATCATTCAATTCATTCATCAGTGATCTTGTCATTTCTTGATTCAAAATAGTATGCGCATCACTAGGATTGATGACAATTATTCAAGCAACAGGAACAAGAAATATGGGAAATCTCACATAGAAAACAATTATGCTATGTTAAATCATCAGCGATATTGTCAATTCTCGACTCAAAATCGTGCGCACATCATTAACATCAACACCATATGTTCACTCAAAAGGAAGCAAATCTCGTATCCAAAACAATTAAAAGGCTAAAAGTTGCATTCAAAATAAGTAAACATCACTAACCTTAGCCTTTCTTCCTTCATTATATCATCAAAATTTGCTTCCATATCACTATCATCGTCACCACAATCTGCATATCTTTGGGTGGTAGCAAATGTTCATAAGAATTTGCATTCCAGAAACATTATGTAGGTAAAGCACCAAAATAATTTCTCAACCCAGAGACTTTTGTTGCATCAAGTTAGTTAAGCAGCAATGATAAAGGCATTTTAAGAAACAACTAATTTGCAGAAGCTTGAGATTTGACTAATCTACATCAAACATAAGTCCTTGCAGCATCTTGAAGTATACATGCACACCCTCATACAAATTAATCAGAAAATAAAGTAAGTGGCCACCTGATGAATGACGGGACGAGCTTAGGTGTTGTAATCTCAATGTTACAGGTTTTAGTCTCTTAGTTATTCTCTTGAATAGCCCGTTTTCTGTCATAATCTACATAAAACACTAGAAACCAAAATCCGCTCCCCCAGATATTGAAGTACTCAGCCATAATTACCTGTAATACCATTCATAGATATTGAGAATACAGGTTATATTGTACATGTATAGTTTCAGGGATCCTTTTGTTATTATCTTTGTACCAAGTTCACGAGCAATAGGTGATTGGGTCATTTCCTCACATCCTCGTTAAAAATAAGAAGGTGTAACATCCTAAGGTACATTGCATTGCCACCGACTAAAGGATGAAAAATGGGAAAGGGAGAAAGGACAAAAGATCACTTGAACATTTTTCTTATCATACTGAAAGCTTTTGCATCCTCATCATCTTCATCATCAGATAACCGTCTAGCGGGCCTTTTCTTTGGGCGGCTGTCTTCTCGTGGCACGTGAGATGATATTTGCTTCACTGGCTTATTCATCTGCTAATAAAACAAAAGATAAG
Organism: Erythroxylum mucronatum; assembly: GCA_027563825.1. Lineage (NCBI taxonomy): Eukaryota > Viridiplantae > Streptophyta > Magnoliopsida > Malpighiales > Erythroxylaceae > Erythroxylum > Erythroxylum mucronatum. The sequence goes on along the minus strand of JAOSBP010014145.1, from coordinate 3,014 downwards.
GCAATATTTTAGAATGCTGAAGAATTAACAAGTCTGCATTATAGAGTGAGATTAAACCTGAGGTCTTGAAGGTGCAACAGGTTGTTTTGGCATTATTTTAGCTTTATGGGGTTCCTGCATTCCTGGTTTATGATTTAATTGTTGCTTCGGAACAGATGAATGCACTTTAGGAGGAAGGGCTTGTGCACAGAAGGTGGAATATTTTTCACAACAGTTGCAGACATCTTTTTATTCGTGACAGTTGTGGGTGTCTTCGAAGGTAAGCTTTTGAGTTTTGACCGTGCAGCAACCCCATTGTTGTTACCAAGCTGCTGCCTTCTGGAATCCATATTGGGTTTATCAATGGAAGAAGACTTGCTGAGAACTGTTTTAGACTGTATTCGTCCATTAGTAGACATAGATTTTCTTTCTTCACGTCTGTTAGTGATACTTCTGCCATTGCTACTTGACAGTTGTCTGCTTTCTGCATCATTTGAGCAGACCGTGCCTCTTGAACATCGGCAAAAAACTTGTATAAGTTTTCTCAATAAAACTACCAGGTTCAAATGTAACAGTATATGCAGCCAAAGTAGATATTAAAACAGAACCCAGGTTCGAATCAGGTAAAAATTTTGAACTCAGTTAGTCATAATAATTATGTTTTTCATGGTTAAGAATCTCTATAACGGAAGCGACCTAATCCAAATTTAGAAATTGAAGCAAAAATAGAACAAAGTTTTTAGTTCAATTTGGTTTTGAAGTCATTTAATCTAAGCCTAAGAATTTACTGTAAGAGCTTCAAATTAATTTTAGACTCTTGATAAGGACTTTAATTGGTCAGGCCGGTCCGTGCAAACCTTATATATTTTTAAAAAAGTTTTAATACAATGTTGTTTTTGACGTTCCTATTAGACTACCGGCTAATTGTCTAATTAACCTAAGCTAAAATCAGGCCCAGTAAGGCTAAAATTGATATTCCTACTCTCCGACCCAAATATAGGTAATTGTAGAATGATTGGAAGTGGGCTTGGCAGAAAAGACTTCACTTGGTTCGAAATCATAAAAATGTTTTACTTTCTTTTTATACGATTTTTAGTTTTTATTTTGTGTTTATAATTTTTAAAATAAAACCAAAAACTTGTTAATGTCATTATATTTTATTACTAAGATAAACTATTTTTAATTAAGTAAATATAGTATTAATTAAATTATTTATAATCTTATTAATATTTAAGTAATACTTATTTAACACAGAATAGGCATGGGTTAGAATCTGATCCCAACTTTATCGTGGGTAGCAGGCCGGTCTTGGGTAATGTAAGAGAATATTTGCCTATGGCCTATTTTTACGAAGAATAAAGTAGCCAATAAAAATGGCTTTTATTTTGTCTAATTTTGTTCTTAACTTTTATAAAGAACAATAAAAAAAAGGTTCTAATACAATGTTGTACTAGTATTAGTTAATACTGAGTATTGTTTTCGGTAATTTTTTAAATTTATAAAATAGTTCCTAATTTTTTTTAAATTACAAAATAATCCTGTAATATACTTTACTATATAACTTATAATTTTACATCAACTCTATTTTCAAAAATAATAATAACAAAATTTATTTATTTTAACCAATCTTGAATTAAAGATGATAATTTATATTTAATTGAAAGCAAAAGAATTTGTTAAAGATTCCTTAGAAAAAAAGGTAATTAGTCATAAATTACATTTATAAATAAATTATTACTTAATTTAAAATTATTAAATAATTTAAAATATAATAAAAGATAATATATTCTTAATTACACTTTAATTTTAATTTTGATAGATATAATAAAAAAAGAAACCAAGTGTAATGTAATATACTTGTGCTTTAATTTTGAATTTTGATACATATAACCGATTGAAAAAAAGAAATAAAGTGTAAGATATATGTGATTCGGATATTCATCAAACCCATGTTTATCATATTAGATTGCATTTTTTATACCCTTCACGTTTTCATGCGTATTCTTTTGATCTGGGGTTGCACTTTCTTGTTGACCCGCCGCCTGCAGTCAAACCGTGGCTTTTTCGTGACTTGATAGGAGTCACTTATCTTCGATAGTTTGTATTTTTAGGGCTGTGCCCTCTTAAAACACCAAAAAAAAAAGAAGCCGCTTATTGCTTATATGTGAGGAAGAGAGGTTATTTTGTCTTTTAGCTTAAAACAAAAGTGAAAACCCTAAATTTTGTTTGAAAGGAAGCCGAAAAGTGAAAACCCTAAATTTTGTTTGAGAGGAAGCCGAAAGGTGAAAACCCTAAATTTTGTTTGAGAGGAAGCCGATATTTTTGATGGTTGAAAATTCTTTTATCTTATTCTTTTCATCGCTCTTTCCTTGTTTTATTTTTCAGTCAATATGATACGAGAAAATCGTATCCTTGGCCTCGTTTCTTCTTTTGTTTTCCACGATTCGTTAATTATAAATAGTTACTGGCAACAACAAGTAGATCTAGTCATACAAACTTTGCTCATAACATTAAAATAGAAAGAACATACGATATGATTATACGATATGATTTGATCTTAGGTATCTTTATCTTTTGTTGTGTTGGATGAGTAGTAGTGCTTGAAATAGAAGTCGAGGAAAAAGGCCAGAAGAATAATGAAGAACACTGCATCGAAGCAACAACCCCACATACCAGAGCAGCCCTCTCCACTGAGGTGGTAGTAGACCATGACGGGTATGATTATGATGCCGGAGATGAACTGCATAATCTGAAAATCCGTGACTCGTTGCTTCCATCTTGGACGTGACCCTAATGCACACAGCATGTATTAGTAGTACATTATCACATGCACGGAGGCATTTGTCATGATCACCGCCGGGAACATAGACTGCGAGGTGTTCAACCATATGTAACACATTATCACTACAGTTGCATGGTGGAAGACGTGGAGAAAAGTGAGTCTTCTCTTGGAGTTGCTCAATATGATCAAAAGGGTGTCCATGAATTCGTAGATCTTGGACATATAGAAGACGTAGGCCCAGAAGAAGAGAGGG
>JAOSBP010014080.1:0-10813 GCA_027563825.1 Erythroxylum mucronatum | reverse complement strand
CTTCGATCCCCCGGACCTCCCTCCCACCTCCTCCTCCTCCCTCTCTCACCGGACCTTCAGCTCCCTCCTCACCTCCTCCCCCTCCCCCCTCCCAATCCCAGCCAACTCTTCCCAAACGACAGCAATCAGGATCTTCACCTCCGGCACCACCGGCTCCCCAAAAGCCATCTCCCTCTCCCACTACGCGGCGGTCGCGAGGATCGGCCCCAAATTCTTCGGTTTCGGCGACGCAACCCGCGAGGACACCCGGAATTTGCACTTCGTCAGCCTGCACCACAACTCCGCCATAACCTTTCGGCATCGTGCTGCGATTGGGGCGAGCAGGATGCATGTTTCCAACGCCACGACGCCGGAAGGGATTGTGGGGCTGATCGAGGCGCAGAGGATTGAGAGCGTGATGCTGCCTCCGAAGATGATGTTGGGGATCACGACACACATTCTTTCGCTGCGCGAAGGAAGGGGTGAGAGACAAGGGGAAGGGGAAGAGGGGGAAGGCCCGGCGAGGAAGCTGGACTCGCTTCGCGTCGTGACGGTGACGGGTAGCTCGGTGCCCAACTCCGCGCTCGGGGAGTTCAGGGCGTTGCTGCACGCTGAGGCGAAGGTGATCGTGGCTTATGGGTCGACGGAACTGGGAACGGTTTCGGTTGGGGTGTGGACGCCGGAGAGGGCTGAGGGGTATGTCGGGAAACCTGTGCCTACGGCGGAGGTGAGGATTGTGGATCCTGACACCCAAGCATTGGTGGAGGACGGGGAAGAGGGAGAGATCTGGGCGTTTACAAGGGGGATGTTGAGTGAGTATTGCGGGGATCGGAGGGCGACGGAGGAAGTGATGGTTCAAGATGGAGAGGGAGGGAGGTTCTTGTTCAGGACTGGGGATAAGGGGAGACTCACGGCTGAGGGAGGGCTGTGCATCACTGGGAGGTACAAGGATGTGTTCAAGGTTGGGACTGAGATGGTTGCGCCCGCTGAGGTTGAGGCAGCGATCCTGAGGTATCCGGGGGTGGAGGATGTGGTGGTTACGGATGCTGTTGGGAGAGGTGGAGTGGGTTTGGAGGTCAAGGCATTTGTTGTTCGAAAGCCGGGGATGGAGGTGAAGCCCAAGGAGCTTATCGGGTTTGTTGCTGTCAAGCTGGCCACCCACAAGGCACCGACTGGGGGTGTGAGTTTCGTGGAGAGGATTCCGAGAAATGTGATGGGCAAGGCCATCAGGAGGGAGTTGGAAGCGATGGTACCTTTGCAGGGCTCAACCGAGTACGTCGAGCTTGAAGCATAAAATCGTCCGATCGACGTACAAGCTGCGTGGTAGGAGGCTCTAGCAAAATCAGCAAATAAATTCATGCCGTATTCCGCACGACCCAAAAAAATGTAGATAGTTTGTCAACATCATCCTGCCCGTTCCCATGATGTTGCCGTCAATATAAGGAAAGATCCGTCTACTCTGAGACGGTGGAGAAATTCACGAACAGATTCATGGTTCAATTTGTGGTTCTATCATACGTTCATGATAGATATGGCCAATGGTAAGGACTGTATATCGCAATATTTGCGTTTCCTATGTCTTCATGAGTAGCACGACCCATCAACTCATCGCTGAGGACTCAAGCCCTGCTGATGATGCTGCTCCACCAGTTGAATCCAGTGTGAACATTGAAGCAACCCGCTTTGTTCAGAGTAGAGGTCAGTCTGCCGCCGCAGTTGTGTTTTTCGAAGTAGATGACGTTGAGCGTCGGGCACGCCGCACTGACGAAGAAAGAGTGACGGTCCTGGGTCCCGATACAACCGGTCTGCCTGTCACCGATGCTGATCGCGCCACCTGCAATAGTTGAGCTTTGGGACGAAGGGAGGATCATTGAGGGAACTTACCGACGGGACCGTTGCAGAAATCTCCGCTATAGGCTGTCCAGTAGCAGCCATCGGCGCGGGCTACGAGGGTGCCGTTGGCTGCTGCATCCAGCTCGAGCTCCGCAAGTCTTGCCTCGCTGAGGGGAACCTCGGTCACGGTCACAGGAGACTCTCCAGACAGAGCGGATTCCACAACCGGGGAAGCATTGACGAGAGTCATGAGGGCTGCGGCTTTGAGAACGTTGGTGAACTTCATCGTTGCTTTGTTGAGCGGAGATTGTGTCTGAATAAGAAGAGGCGGAGTGCTTGCAAGATACTTGAGGAAGTTGTTGAGGAGGATGATGTTCTTCTAAGGATATGGGACATCCTTATATATGTTGTCGTGCTCTACGGTTTGCTTCTTCACGTGTCATGTCGTCTCAAAGCTGAGGCCTCTATCACTTCAAGCTGGCGCAATTAATTACGGTATGAGCGTAGAACGAACATCCACACCAGGGGAGTAACCAATCTCATGTTCTGTGAATATGCCAAGATCTACCGCCATGGACCCAATATCCAAGATTTTGACTCCTTGTGACCATCCAGACCGGTGTGATGCACGAATTCATCCCAAGTTGTTTGTCGATAGAATGCATTGGGCAAGATCAAGTCTCTGGGCGTCATTCTTGTCAAGATCACTTGTGAGGCAATTTTGTCAATTTTTGCCGTCCTTCTAGTTGGAAACATACGACGAAACTCGTCTTCTCTTAATGTTCTACACGCGAAACGCAAAATTTGGACTCTCTCGGACATGAACTTCCCCCAAGTCAAGACGTACTGTCTCGCAAAGTATTTAGGCGTCCAGTGAGAAGTTCCAAGAAGGGGCGTCCGCACGACGGAACTTTTTCGCATAGCAAGATCACTTTTTCAGGGTAAATACCCTGCAGTGAGCATGTTGACCGGTCGCCAGAAGAAGCCATTGCCAGTCCCAAGCCCATTGCAGGCCGAGTCCTCTTATCCGACTCCAGCCCGATTGGATGTCGACTGAGTTCCCTGGCCCCCACTATATGTTGGACCCCTGGCGCCAACCGCATTCGGACAATCGATCAGCCACCGGTGAGTGACGCCGAGACAACCAATGCCAGGACTGTCTTGGTCTTACGTTGTCAACGCCGCTGCAGCATAGGTTTACGTATCAGGATGCGACGCCAAGTCCGCACCACCATCCCATCAATACTTCACCCCTCATAAGACAGTACCGAAAGCGATTGCACTAAACTTCACCTGCAGCGTGAGTGCAAACTTTTTTTGAGGCTCAAAGCTAACTTTGACGCAGGTCAGCAAGACTCGATGGCTTGACCTTGGAACTAGTCGTGAAGAATTATGGCTGATCATGATTGTCCTATACAACTGCACCGGTCACTTTCGATTTAGATCATACGCTCCCTACAATCCTATAGCGATGGGTCGTTGGGTAGAGTGCTCGCACCACCAATTGTAGAAAGGAGTAGTCTGATGAACGTATACATCAATAGCCGAACGCTCGCATAGGATGGGGTCCGAATTCATCTCACGAATGATAGACTTTCTCGTCATTCAGCCGGTGGCGTTCGCTAGCCGGTGATGTGCTTCGGTCTCCGGTCGTCGCACGCCACAATCTTCCTCAGAGCAGCCTGAGAGTCGGCAGTTGCTGCATTCTTTACCATGTGACTGTTCGAATACACCTCAAACATCTTACACGTGGCAAGGAACCCAAACTTCGGATGATCGGCATGGTGTCCGCACCACTCCGGCATCATTCTCGTAAGATTTTAACCACATACCAATCGCCTTGGCTCTCCCGAATAAGCCATGTTACTACAGTGAACCTATCGACCTGCAGAGAGTACCATGGCCAAGGTCTTGGGGGCCATTCAGTCCACCTAATTTGATGATTAGAGTAAAGCACAATTCTAACTGGGGTCCTAGATTTCAAAGGGTACGCAGAAGCACGGTCCGAATCGACTTGAATCCCTCACTCGCATGGTCGTACCAGACCATCTTTTACAAGATGTCTAGTGACTCAGATTACAACGCATATATCTCTGAGGATCTGGACACTATCAGGGTTGTTCTTTCAGAAATCGATACCGGTACGATTACATATTCCTAACTCGTGTTGATCGATGGTAATTTGGAGATAGAAGAAGAGCAACGCGTGCTATCCTGAGACGTGCTCCGATGATTGACGGGTTCAGATCGGAGTGCAGTCATGTCCTTGCAGTGTGAGGCTCACGTGATCCCTCTGAACGGTCTGGAATGTTTACTACCAGAACTTGCTTAGCAGGTTATGCAGAATAACCTCGTCGACGCTCAACTTTGTACTGATTCAGACCCTGTTCCGGTGCACATAGGATGCTGCTATGAGATATCGTCATCCTCCTGGTTACCATCATGCTACGCGATTTGAAAATGCTGTACGGATGCCAACAACTCCTGAGCGAGCAGCGACGTAGTGATCGATTCTCGATTATGCTGTAGCTTTTACCCCATTTTAGCGTGCTAAAAGAGTCAACCCCAAGCGAGATTCTATCCGCATGGACATTTCAAGATAAGTTTCTAGCATTCTGGATAGGCACATGGTGAATTATTACATCAGACAATATATAGCCATTTGTTTTGTCAAACGGATCTACTGATCTTCCCAAAAGGTTTGAGTCTGGCCGGATGTCCCCACGTACATACACTTCGACAAAATGCAAGGAGTTCGGGGAAGGATTCCTGGAACACCGTAGTCGTGACCAAGCGATTAGAAAGCCTCAAGTGTATACGCTGTACGAATTTTCATGGCAATTCGTTCAGCTGACCATCAATATCCGCTTCAACAACTGGTCTCCCCATGCGGTCGGCCGATGGTGATGAGAATGTCATCTTTCTTTCCAACAGATCCGCCGGCATTCCTTGTGGAGACAGTTCAGCTTTCGATCGTCCACGCCGCCTGAGAACATATACAGCGATCGCCGCGAGCATGAGACCGGAAATTGACACCCCCACAGCGATGCCGGCCTGCGCGCCTCCTGACAGACCCCGATGCCTGGTAGTTGGCGAGGATGATCTTGTTGCTGAAGTCGACTCCGAGGTTTTCGATGTGGGAAGGGATGTCATAGATGCCGTGCTCCGTAGATAAGAGGCGTATGCTGCGCTGACTGACAGTGGGGCGGAAGCGGGAGTGAAGGTATTCAGATCCGTCTCGGCCCACGCAACAGTCATGGCCGAGTTAAGTAGAACGTAGCTGCTGGCCGAGTATGTTGAGTCGTCAACCCGATACGTCGTGGACTCCATAACCGTTGATGCGCAAGATTGGCCAGGTCCCATCCATGTCATGCCTCTGCTTTGGTTAAAAAGTATCACACAAGCGGGAGAACATCTCGACTTACTTCGGGCAGCAGAAAGAATAAGTCAAATTGTCGTGAATTTGATCATAGTAGGTGAAGGACCCAGTGCTGGTGGCCACGGGAAAGTAACTCATCGGACACACTCCGGGCATGTAAAGTGTGCTTGACCAGTTGCGTATGTTCAAGACGCTTCTTGAAGAATCCGTAAGCGTTATAGCAGAAGTCCATGATGGAAAACAAGCCGAGTGAAGTAGATCGTCGTACGAGCGACTGAATTCTGGATCGTAGGGATTCCGAAACACCCCAAAATCAGCTGTTGTTGCGAAGACAAAAGGTGCGTCCATGCATGCTGGCGGTGGAGAGAAGACAGTCGTGAGTGAAACACACAGAAGAGCGGCCTTACTGTATGTGGTCGTCGGACTGATGGTAGTCGCAGGAGATCCCATCGTAAGCATCCACGACAATGTTATTACAAGCAGACTGCTATCGGCCCATTCAAGTTATTAGTCTCGGAGGTTTTGTCAGAGTGAGCGGGGAGGACATGACAGTTCTGCGCATGGCTGATTGTTATATGACGAAGTTCATGGATCTGTCCGACTTGGCCGTTCCTTTCCGGTGGAGACAGCCGCTGTAGTATTGCGCGAATAAGCGATTACCTAAGGCGAGGATCCTGACTCCAAAATTAGAACTACTGAGATAGTCGAACAGGTGTGGAAACTGTTTCCTGGTCTACCAACCTCGTGAAGAACTCTCGAGGCATAAGTGAGAGGTTCACCGTCTACGACAACGTACGCCAGACCTGATTCCTAGGTTCAAACGCAGGTTGATGTAGGTGATGGTTGGTCATTCGATCCTCGACACATTTCCAATTGGCTGACTCCAATGCGGCCCCAACCCTTTGTGGCCCCCAGTCTTGCGCATGGCGGCGCTAGAGTTTGGCGTCGAACATCCCATTGATTGGTGGAGACTAATCCCGTCTTCTTCTTTTTCCTATCTGTGTCTTGGTCTACGTCACGATGCATTCATCCCCAGCCTGTCTACTCTGAGTGGATGTCATTCCACCGCTTCACCGGACTCCCCAAGTCTCACTCACTGTCCAACTCCAGACCAGATTAAAATGAACAGAGATCTGACGAAGTGCCGTATTAGCTATCCCGTGCTCGACCCAGCACTACGCGAGTTCCGTCTGCTTCGCCTCAAAGCATGCGAGGCTAAGATCGGCTGCGAACTTCGTGCTTTTTCTCTCGATGACCCCACGACAAAGTGGGTGGCACTCTCATATCGCTGGGGTGACGATGAAGCCATCCATCCGGTTCAAGTTAACGGCGAGACGCTGCTGGTCCACACAAATCTTTATCGTTTCCTACGGCAGCTTGCTCGTGGAATTCCCGCCATCCTGAACGTCGAGTGGGTCTTTATCGACGCGATCTGTATCGACCAATCCAGCTCATCCGAGCGAGCAGCACAAGTATTGCTAATGCACAATATCTACGCAAATGCAAGTCTAGTAATATGCTGGCTGGAATCCGAGGTGGAATCAGACCGCTCAAGTATGGCCATTGTATTGGCGGATCCATATTGGACTCGTCTATGGATCGTGCAAGAGATTCTTCTTGCCCAGCGTGTGATCTTCGTTATCGGTCAGCGCTCCTTCACGCGCCACGATATCTCCAGGTTTCTGGACCGCAAATTTGGGGGTCGGTTTGGCAAGGCTGGCAAGTGTCTTGGGGCAGGGCTAGGCATGCTCGCGGTGAGTCTGAAAGCGATAACTAAGCTAAGCGCGGTTGCTAATGTGATCTAGTCCTCGAGCAGGGCATTGCACGAGCTTGATTTCGAACAACCGCATGAACCACTGGTGGCGGCCACCATAATTACGCAATGCCTTAAGCTAACATCCGCGAATCCCATACGCGACGAAAGATTAGCCTTCTGCGACGCGATCACCCTCTTCTCCGCTCAGCGCTGCCGAGTGGCACATGACAAAATCTATGCTCTGCTCGGGATTGCAGCGTGCCATTTCGCTCCGGACTACGAACTTCCCCTCCTCGAGCTCTATATCCAAGCCTTGGCGAACTTCCTCCTCTCCACCGGCTACGACAAAGCATCCAGCACTGCCCCCCTCGTGCCCTTCATAGAGGCAAACCAGAACGCGATATACTTGCACCCCCTTTTCCACGTCTTCGATATTAACCCCTACGACCTCGCCGTCGCCATCGTCACCCGGAACGTCATTTCTTTCTTTCGGTCCAAAAATGCCCTAACTTTGTACATGTCACTACATCACGAGTGGTTACACCGGAGAATTGGTAGCCGAACAGTGGGCCCAACGGAGATCCGCTTGGGTGATCGAACATGGTACGTGCCCCAGAGAAAGCCAGAAGAGAGCGATTCGCGTCACGATTTCATGATTACGTGCGAGTTCGCCTTGCATATGTGGAAAGAGATCCAAGAATTGAGGACGGAGCGAACAGTGGTGAGGTCGCCTGAGGGAAACATAGCGCGGACGGTTGATGAATGGGAGACTTTGGCCTTGGGACATTGTGAAGAGGTGTGGGAGGCGCATCTGAAAGGCGAAGGGAGGAAGACCCTCTTGGAAGAGCGGGAGGCAGAGTACATGTCGTCGGGAGGAAAATTGAAGCGATCGATGCAGTCGTTGAGGGCCTGGTTCAGTCGAGGAGCACGGTCGAACAAATAGTGGAAGGGAAGAGAAGACCTGAGGTCTTGTTCGAGTGAAGGTCGATCATGATAGACCTGTAACCTTACCAATCTCATGCCCTGGCAATCATCCGAAGATCCTTTGATATTGCAGGGTCTCTGGATATTTTCATAAGATGGAGTCGGTTGACTCAATGGAATTCCACCTGCCAGATTCGGACCGGCGTCTTCAGGTACCAATTTTTGATGCAGATTCGCCTGTATCTCCCCTTTACTCTCCGATAATCGAACGGAGGCGCGAGGCTTGAGCATTCAGAGATTGCGGGGTTCGTGAATCGTGCATTCTTCTCTAGCCGCATTCAGCTCGCATCAAACCCTGATCGTTCTGGTAGTTAGCTATGTGGTTTTGGGCGTAGCCTCGGAAGCAGCTCCAATCACGCCGTTGCGGCGTCTCTGGCTCAATATTGTGGCTCAAATGCAGATAGTCGTGGATAAATCTGGATGGACAGCCTGCCGAGTGAGGCGCACTGTCGTGATCGGTGATCTTGAGAGACATTGCGCGACTCTCCGGCTCAATCTCATGGATCGAAAGCTATATGGAGTCCACGTCCCCACCAAGCTTACCGTGCTCGATATTTCGTATCGCACGATACCATATCATGACTGGATTTGGAATCAACGCTTTCGCGAGGATTCTCGTATTGCACCTCATCATATCATCTACCAATGGTGCCAAACAAATTCTATGCAGCAACGCAGGCCTACAATGGGCTGCTTTCAACAATCCACTCGGTCAGCCATATTCGGACTATGATCCAAACTTCATGAAGGACACATCGATTCCAGGTGGTAAAGGTACTGCCAATCTACTTTACAACAACGTGACCACAAAAGTCGGAGGCTTCACAACAAGCTGCCAATCGAACTTCTCCGCATACAATAGTCCCAACATTATCCCTTGTTCAAACCATTCGATGATGTTTAGAGGTTACCTCAACCCATCGGTCTCCGGAATGTACTCATTCACATTCCACGCAATCAATTGGATCGCCTTTCTTTGGGTCGGCTCCGCTGCTCGATCTGGTTGGAACCGTCAGAACCACGTCTTAGAGTCAACCTACAATAAGCCATGGCTGGGTCAAAGCAATTCGTACGGAGGAAACAACGCAACATTGATCCGGCTGACGGCCGGAAATTATTACCCAATCCGCATTATCAATGCCGATGCTAACGTGATATTCTGGTATTACTTCTCCATCGTCGACCCGTACGGAAACACGATCCTCGGAGCGAACACCGGACCATCGACCAACGTTGTGCAGTATTCCTGCGACGGAAACGCGGGTCCTGCTTGGTTGGACTGGGGCAAAGAGGCATGATGATGGGAGTGAACTCCAGAATGAGCTCGCCGGATGGCACAGTCGATCGATCCAAATTGCAAAAACATGGTGACAGATGTTGAGAGCGCTCGATGGGCCATCGATCGGGTTGGCAGTTCAACCGATTATCAGATCGACGACGAAGCAACATGTCGCGATTCCAGAATCCTCACTTCGTCATGGGTCAGTGAGTCTCTAGAGCTCGAGAGGAAACAGGATAGAATTTCTGTAACCGCCGAGATGCAGTTTATAGTTCCGAATCGTCCCTTACGTAGCGCTTATATCATGGAGAGGAACAATCTCCGGCACGCACAAACTCGTACAGAGTCACCTCGCCACGAATAGACATTGTCCGGGATCTTCGAGTATGTAGCTACTTTGCACCGTCCGACAGATGATGGGACATCTGTTTGCCCTTGCCGCCCCTCTCGTTGATTGCATCATGAATCGGTGCGATGTTCAGGTACTTGTTCTCCGGTGAGGACGTGGAGGAAGTATCCTTAAAAGACAATCCAAGAGGGAAGAGGAGGTTAAGTGACAGCCTCATTAAGCTGCTTGAAGCCCTGGTCCAAGATCGATAGTCCCCGCATTGGAGTGAATTCAAGGATGCTTTCGCTTGCAGTTCATCGTGCTCAGTCTTTTAGCATGAGTGTTAGCAACAATCCACCAACAACCCTAAGCCCTTCATAGTTACGGATATGGCACTTGCGCGGATAGTACATAAGTTATGCATTTATACGAAATAATAGGTAGTCTAGTCTGGTATGTATGCATTATACTTATATATGCGTAAGAGCTATAAAGTGCGCATGCGGTCTAAAAGAGGGCGCAATAGTACAACATATACTGTTTGCAGGGAAGGCCGAGCCGAACCATAGCTATCGCTACATATTATATGCCATGGTTAGTTTGCATACCATCACCGCTGACAAGTTGGGTATAGTAAACCGCAAACGGCAACAGACGATTGAAAGTTGAACTAGTCAAGCGCAAGCGACAGCAAACTCATCACAACTCATTATGCCCAACTTCACTCCCAGCATCCAGTCCCGGCGATCTCGCCAACCCCTCCCCAAAACCTTCCCCTCCACCAACCTCTAGCACACCGCTCCCGATCCACCCACCCGGGGCATCCAAGCTCCTCGCGGTCGGCACGAGCCTCCCATCCAAAAACTCCTCAACGAACCCCCCGATCGTTCCGGCATCCATCCCCCCGATCTCCCCTTGCAAAGGCAAAGCGAACTTCTCCCCGCTCTCCGCATCCTGTATCGCGAAAGCCGGCCACTCCCCCTCGCGGAGACCGGCGTTGGAAGCGATCTCGCCGTGTTTCGCGGGGTCGAGCGTCACCCACGAGAGTTTCCCCCGGGTCGCGTTCGCGAGGGGCAGGAGGTCGAGGGCGAAACGGGCGCGCTCGGAGGGGGTTTCCGCGAAGATCCAGGCGACTGGGAGGTGCCCTGAAAGCTGCGCATCGTCAGCGGGGAGAGGATTGGGGAGGGAGGGGGGACGTACGGGGGCTGAGAGGAAGCTCAGGGAGTGGTCTAATTCGCCGATCAGGGGGTGGGCGTGGAGGTCTAGGAAGGTTTG
>JAOSBP010014065.1:0-10816 GCA_027563825.1 Erythroxylum mucronatum | reverse complement strand
TGCATAAATTAAAAATAATTATTTAAAATATATTTAAAATTTGCTATAAAACAAAATTTTAATAAATTTTTATTTCTCAATATTTTTAACAAATCAGCCGCCATCAATAGTAATGGTAATTATTCCTTCATCTTAACCAACAATCATAATTATATTGATTATATTCATTCTCGTTGCTCCCCATATTCATTCTCATTCTTATTCTTGTTGATATGAAAAAAGCGCACCTAAGTATTTCTACTGTAGGGAATAAAACCACACCGTATTCCTGTTATTTTTTTAATTACAAAAGAACAACTCCACTAAATTAACGCTCTAGGGTACATCGTGCCACGCGCATCACTGAGGAAGATCTTCTGAACTCCAAGCGGGGGCTCGGTGAGGAAAGAAAGGCCCTGGCTGCCCAACCCAGCGACGCGAGCGAGTCTGTCCGCGCACTGGTTGCCTTCCCTAAACACGTGCTGAAGACGGACCGTCCACTCTCGGCGCAACAGCTGTTAGATACCTGTCACCAAAGCAGAAACCGCATTAAGTTCCACGAAAGGAGCAGAAAGAATGTTAATAACCTCGAGGGAGTCGACTTCCATCAGGACTTGGCGATAGCCCAAGTCCCAGGCCAAAGTGAGTCCCGAGTGGACTCCCCACAACTCCGCGGTTAACGGGGAGCCCCTCCCGAGGTTTTGCTGGAACCCGCCACACCACTCCCCAAGGCTGTCCCGGATCAGACCCCCAGAGGATATCACAGTGGAGGCGGGGTTTATGGCTCCATCTGAGTTGACTTTCACCCACCTCGCGGTGGGTTTCTGCCACCCCGCGAATGTACCCACCGGTAATCCCTGCGCAGGAAAAACACACTTCTCCATCATCCGAGCGCGGGCGATCCACCCACGTAATCCATGATAACATGGTGCCCCTCCTCTGGCCAAACAAAGGACGGCTCAAAAATACTGCTGTTTCGCCATTTCCAGAAGAACCATCAAGCAACCCCAAAATGGTGGCCCACGGTTCCTGTTTGACCTACGCCTGCTGAGTAAGGTTACAGGACAACCAAACGTCCAACTCCTGCTGAAAGAAAGGTCGATCCACCACGTCTTGAGGAAACTGACGCCAGCTAGTGTGAACCCAAGGGCAATCCCGAAGCACATGAGTAATGGTCTCTTCCTGCCTACAGGAAGGGTAGCTACTGTCGAAGGCAATATGCCAAGTTACGCGCTGTTGATTCATAAGGAGACGGCGTTTTGCAACAAGCCAAAGGAACGAACGAATTCGTTAAGGTTCCGCCCATTTCCAGATGATCCCCCACAGAGCGCCCCTGGAGTCAGATGGGTGTTCCTCAATAAGGTTATAGGCAGAAGCCACAGTGAAGCCCCCGTGCGGGGTAGGGCCCCACCTTAGGCTATCCTCCCCTCAACTCCCTGCGAAAGGGTCGAAGGACGCAATGGCCACGCAACACCGTATTCCTTGGACTCAAAAGGTTGAGCCCCAATCTCATGGGGCCCCAGTCACAGACCCGACCATCGCTGGAGGATTGAATCACGGTTTGATTCCAGCCAGCTTCTCAAGAAGGCGGCCCAATGCTCGGTGCGCACAAGGAGTCACCATATTGAATGAACTCTCACACTACCGCTGTCGAGACTCGAACCTAAGACCTTGGACTTAGTTTCCTTCCCAATGATTAACTGGGCTACCGCGCGGGTACCGTATTCCTGTTGTTGCCACATGCGGTAGATTATATGTCTTATCAAGTCAACAAATTAGTACTTTAACCAATGAACAGATGCCAGGTAATCTTACTCCGTCCTATTAGTGAGATTCCTTTCCCCGTTCATCACCACCTTCGTTTCCTTTTCTCTCCCTTCAGTTGATTACGATCCTCAGAATTTGCAGAGCTTTGAGAAAATCACAATATGGGAAACGCTTTACGTTTCTTGTGCGGACATTCATCCGTCTCCGACGACTCCGGTTCACTCGGCCCTCATGGCGTCTCCACCGCCACCGTCGGTGTTTCCGCTCTAGCCCATCATCTGTTCAACTTCGAAATCAACTCTCAGGTATTATCTCATAAAATTTTGCTGCTTGTGTTATGCTGGGAATTGTTAGTATAATATGCGTCTAATTTTCCCTCTCTGATCCATTTCCTAAGGTCCCAGAAGGACTCAGTAGCCACGTGGTCTCACCCAAGAGAGCTCAAGACAATTGGTAGTTGTGTAAACAAGTTCAGTGATTAGTTGCTAAGTACGTCGAATCATTTTGAAATGTTGTATTCAGGTATAGAAAACTGTCAGAGGCGTGGAGAGAAGCCAGACCTCCTCCCAGAACTCCCGAAGAAGCCTCCACGCTAATCATCGAGACCTTAAAGGGACACCAAAATGCAGATGTTGAGGTAGGAAGTTGAACACAACTTTCAATTAGCTGCTTAACGTAAAACCCAGTCAAATGTTGATGCGAATGTGATATGTGTAATGGTTTCAGGGTTTGTTGGGTTTTTATGGTCTGCCACTTCCTCACACAATTCATGAACTATCCGCCGCTGTGCCCACGTCACTACCTCAAGGTGTGAAGTTCGAATTGCAGACACCACCGGTAATAACAACATCTCTGACTGCGTAATCTCAAACAAGGGTTTGATTCGGGAATAGCTGTTGTTTAAATGATCAAACCAGGTGGATGCAAAAGCTAAACCTGATGGAGACACCATCACTGTCTACTTTAGCACAACAGATCCAAGAGAATCATCCTGCGTTCCACATGAAGTCCAGATGGCTGCTGAGAGAAACTACGCAAAGGCTGATGTACTTCACAAGCAAATTATCGACTCTGGATATCGGTTGGTTGTCCTAAATCTGTTTTTTCTTTTCTTTAAAAAGTATATTCTGTGTTGATTCGGTCGTCGTCGTCGATCAAACCCAACCCGGGCTTGGTGGATAATGGTTGTCCCGGTTTATCGGGTTTCGAGCCCTGTGGTGGATATGTGAGTATTGGGTCCGGTTTTGATATGAATTATGACATTTGTCGCCTTCTAGCAGCCCGCCGCCGGTGTTGGAAGCAGCGATGACTGACAAACAGAGAGACTCAGTTGCGTCAGAAAATTTCAGTTCTGTGGTTGACAGAGAAAGCTTCAAAAAGGTTCATAATAATAACACCAAGATGTGTGTTTTTTCAGACTTCGATCATTGTTTCTTTCTTCTAAGCTTCGGCAAATTTTTATTTTTATTTTCTGTTAGTCGTTCTCAAGTAAAAGTTCA
This sequence comes from Erythroxylum mucronatum, assembly GCA_027563825.1. Taxonomy (NCBI): domain Eukaryota; kingdom Viridiplantae; phylum Streptophyta; class Magnoliopsida; order Malpighiales; family Erythroxylaceae; genus Erythroxylum; species Erythroxylum mucronatum. The sequence continues at coordinate 7,571 of JAOSBP010014065.1, read as the reverse complement.
CATTTTGAAAGTTTTCATCTTTGCTGAATGCATTTCTTAATGGAAGTTTATGTTCTGCTATGTTAGGTTGCTCCAGAAGATGAAACCAGAGAAAAAAGAATTAAAGGAAGTGAAGAAGAAGAAGAAGAAGAATCAAAGAACAAAGATAAGAATACCAGCAAAAGCAGCAGAGAAAATTCTGTTGAGACTTCAAAGGACAATTCCAAAGTAACTGAGGTTCAAAAGCCAGATTACATCCATGCCCGAGCTCGTCGTGGTCAAGCCACCGATAGTCACAGTTTATCTGAACGAGTGAGTTGGTGCTTAATGCTCTTTCTGTTTCACTAGATTTTCTTCTGCAACTTGTTCTGACAGACATGAGTTTGTTGATCTTGTATGGAGATGAGGAGAGAAAAAATCAGTGAAAGAATGAAGTATCTGCAAGATCTGGTTCCTGGGTGCAATAAGATTAAAGGAAAAGCAGGAATACTTGATGAGATCATTAACTATGTTCAATCTCTTCAAAGACAAGTAGAGGTAATTTTCTTCGATATACCTTCATTTCTTAGGTACCATTTTCCAACTTTTAAGGATTTCCCAATTTCTCCATGAACAGTTCTTGTCGATGAAGCAGGCTTCTGTAAATCTAAGGCCTGATTTGAACATCGAAAACTTGTTCCCAAAAGAGGTATAGAACTGTCTCATGAACATCAACTTCCATGCCTGAACTGTTCTTGGTTCTGTTACTGAACTCAACTTTACTTTAAATACAGGCATTCCCTGCATCTGGAACTAGTTTCCCAACAACTGGGATGTCATCTGTTGTGACAAATGGTTCCTACCTTGTTACGAGCAATAGCAGCACATGCGAAGAGTAGAAGGAAGAAAGAAGACGACGTCGAAGAAGGAGGCAGAAAAAGCAAGAAGAAGTAAGGAAACGACGTAGTAATAGAGAGGAAATATGTGCCATGTCTGTAACGACAAACTAAATAGAATGAATACAAGCAATCCGACGTCATTTTACTATTATTTTTTGACCTTTTAATCTCATACTGCTCCAAAATGTGAATTGACATAACCTACCATTGCCAAGAGATTGTCGAGAACCCCACCAATGTTAATGATTTTGCTTTTGGAAGAAAAATGAGTCTTTACCATCGATGCGGAGAAAGTTAGCAACATGTAGCTTTCCATCTTTTCTGACAAAAGATCAAAGCCACTATTCAGCCTTTTGACTATCAAGGTTTTGATTTGTACTCATTAGCCAGCAAAAACTTTGTGCCAGTTCAATTTTTAATTTTTTAATTTAATAATTTTTGTTATTAAAAATAGGCTAATTTATTAATTAATTAATCAATTTTTATAAAATAATTAATTTTCATCTATAAGTATTTTTAATTAAATTTTAAATTTTTTAATGAATAAAGATAGTCTTCAATCTTTTTTAAATTTTTTTAATTTTAATCAATCTTTAATTTATTTTATGATAGTCTAATACTGATTGAATCTTTTATACGTTAAACCTTTTGTGTAACGCCCCATATTAGGGGTTAGGATATTAAGGAAATTTAGTAAGTTTCATGCTTTGCATATTTGAATATTTGCTTATTTGTGCATAAACATTTTGGCATGCATTCATGACATTTTCTGGATAAATTGGTTTATAAATGAAAATTATGGATTTATTTGGAATGCATTAAATGTGATTTGGCAATTTTCGTACACTTCGAGTATTTTAGAAATTTTTGGTGAATTATTTGAGTTGAAAATTTATTTGGAGAGTCATATTACTATGTCAGAATTTTTGGTGAATTGTAGGAATTTTCGAAAAAATTTAGGTATTTTTAGATTAAGTAAAATAAATAAATGAATAAAAACTAAAATAATGGACCAAGTATACAGTGACATGTGGCAGCGTTTATATGAGACATTTAGCTATTTATATGTGACACGTATATGATACATATCTTTCATGCAAAAAAACCCACGAAGGTGGTTTTAAAAAGAGACGTCTTATAACTGTTGGTTCACCGAAAACAAACTATGCTTCTCACTCTCACTGCTGGAATTTTCTGAAACAAGTAAGTTGTATTTAATTGAGTTTTATTGTTGTAAATGATGTTGGTCAGTGGATAGGCACGCATGCATGTGAGGCTAGAAAAGTTGGTTTCGGTGTTGAACAGAGTTGAGGATCGATTGAGAGTAAGAGATTGTTAATATAGTGTTTCTTGAACTCTAGATTGGAAGTTTTGTTAATATTCTGTTAAGGTTTTGAGAAAAGTCGAAAGGGGTAAATGCAAGTTTTCTGTTTGTGTTCGTCCGGAGAAGTGTAGTTGAGGTTTAACTGTGAATTCTGGATTTTTGAGTTGCATGTGATTGAGTTATAAATGAGTTAGAAAAATGGTTTTAAGTATATCTGTGTTAATTGAGAGGAGAATGAACTTGAGGAAATGTAGAAAAAAGTGAAAACGTGAATCGGGAAAGACGAATTCAAAACTAGACATTGCGACCAATTTTATTTTGTACGTCGCAACGTGTGGCTGACCTATTGAGCTCGTCGCGACGTGTGATAACCTTTGAGCTCGTCGCGACTTAAGCCCTTTTGTGCGTTGCGACGTGTGACTTATTCTTGTTTGTACGTCACGGCCTCTATCTTTATCCTCGCCACGACTCATCCCTTGCCGTATGTCGCAGCGTGTGACACTCCCTTGAGCTCGTCGCGGCGTTCATTGCATAAAAATCCCAAAAAAAAAACTGATTTCTGGTCTGCACGTCGCGACCTCATTTTTTCTCCTCGTCACAGCGAAGGTTTCCCCCCTTGATAGCTCAAACATGCTTTCATATTTTGACCATAACTTTCTCTATACTTATCCAAATTGGGTGATTTTTGATTTGATGTAAACTAGAGACATAGGGCTACAACTTTTATGAAGAAATAGAGTTTTAATTCTGTCTCTATGATTTTCAATTTTTGGTTGGAAATTGAGGTATGAATTCTGCTAAAACTTATGAACAGCCTAAGATATTTTGAGTATATCTCTTGGTATATTGATCCAAATTAGAAGATTTTGGTGTCATTAGAAAGCTAAGAAATGGGAGAACAACTTTACAGAAGGTAGTTTTGTCTAATTTGGTCATTTTCCTTATCTGATTTAGTATGGAAGTTGACTTGTGTGTGTGCTAGAGGAAAATTTTGAAGTAATCAATGAAGTTATGAAATTGTTTAGCATTGTTTGGTTCAATCCAATTGTAAATATACATGGTATTAATGAGGGCTTTGATTTCTGAATGATTTTTTATAAGGATCGCAATATTGTACCCTGGAATTTGTCATTGAACATGCATTGTGCATATATTCCATACATTGATATACATAAAAGATCATTGGTGCAATTGTGCAAAGTGTGATATTTGTGAATGTGTTTTGCCTTTTTTTTAGAGGAGCTTGTTGGACGCCAGTCGGACATTGCCGAACCATCCAGGCAATAGCTTTGGAAAGTACTGTGAGTCAACCTAGATGTTTTCTTAGGATTGATTTGATTCGATTTGTTGTTCGCTTCCAATATTATTAATTGTTGCAATTTGTTTGTGAATTTCGGACTTTAATTGTTCGAGGAGATCTGTAATTGGGAATGTATTGGAAGTGCTTGATTGTGACTTTGACTTCTGTGAAAATTACGAGTGCTATGTGAATTCTCAACGAAAGTTGAATGCCGGACATAGGTCCTATGATTATGAGTTTGTTTGAGCATCTTATGCATATGCTATATTCAGTTTTGATGCATTTCATAAAATGCATGCTCAGATAAAGGCTTTGTGACTTGAATTGCCAGTAAGAAGCGCTTCCACGTAGAGCTTTGCTCCGTGATATATGTGTGTACACGTAGAGCTATGCTCCGTGATTATGTTCTGACTGAGCCCTATGGGCCAGTACTTATAAGTATGTGATAGGCATTCAGTCACAACAATAATAAGAACGAATGTGAGTCTCATAAGCATATGTATTTGTTTATTTATGATCTGTTTGGAATGATTAAATGTTATACCCTATTGTGTGAGTTTTGAATCATAAATGTATATGTGTATGAATGTTTGTGTAATATGTGATGTGTGCTTATAATCCGGTGAATTCATCAATGATAGTTCACTCATTGAGTTGCAAAACTCATCAAAATTGCAATGTGGTTTTTCAGGTATGAGACAGGAGACCTAGTTCCTTAGTCAGGACTTAAGGAACCTTTTGGACAGAGTTATGGCTCAGAGGTCTGTCAGCTGACACAAGAAGTGCTCTAGCAGTATTTTTGTAGTTTTGCCAAAAATCTGTATAAGGTTTTGTAAATAGTTTTTTGTGGTAACAGTGTAAGCTTTATGAATGAATGGATTTGAATGGTTTTTAAACTTTAGTGACTTTCGAGTATGTTAGATGATGCCATGTGTAGGTTCGATTGCCATGTATAAGTCAGTTATGTTTTGCTCCAACATACCATTATCATAAGGTATGTACTTGAATGTCCTTCGGGTATCCGAGTATTTGCCTTATGGTAGTGGGATGTTGCAGGTATGCAGCAGAAACAAATGACCTTTTCCTTAGATGCTACTTAAGTAGTATGCCAGATAGTCTACGAATGATTTGAATTTCGGACTGTGGAAATTCCCAATATATATTGCTTTTATGGTAAATAACTCAGTAGGATCATCTGTTTATTTTAACTTGGCTGACCTGAAATGTGTTTTTGAATAGGTAGCTCTTTACCTAGAAATGTAGCCCGTAAAAGTTCTATTGAAACTTTGGAGCCAACAAAGCTGAAAGAGCAAGCTGTTGGAGAATCTCTCCTGTCATAGTTGGTTGCCCAGACGCTTTGTTTTCAAGCTATTGAGGTATCATATTTTATATGAAATTTTCATATTTAGAGTGTTTGGACTGGACTTTCATTGTGAGATCTTACTGATAGTTATAGCTTTTCTCATTTTTTTTGTTCTTTGTTTTCTATATACTATTTAGGTAAATGCCAGTGATAGTCATGGGAAGGCAGATGTTAAGATTTATAGAGGAATTGGTGGAAGCAATGCAAATTGTATAAAGGAACTTGTCAGCAACCAAGCACTTTGGAGATCTTATTGCCAATATAAAGATCTCCAAAGCGCCAATTATTTGCATATGTAATGATCGCTATAGTAAGAAACTAAAAAGTCTACTGAACTACTGTTTGCTTCTCAACTTCCGAAAACCTACAAGACAACAGGTTTATGGATTTGCTCTCTTTTCCTTCTCCTCTCCTCACCCATATTATTCTTTTTTTTTTTTGCATCTGTGGGTTATTATCTTCGGTCTCCGTGGTTGTCAGCTTTCAGGCTTCATGTTAATTATTCTAGTATAGATATGCCATAGTTACACCGATGGGGAGTGGTGGTCTAAGGTGGCTGGAAGTGATTGTTATGGTGTTAGGTATGATGGTTGAAGTTTTGTAAAAATTAGATTCTCCCTAGTACAAACAAATAGGCAGATTGTAAGGAAAATTCCGAATAAATGGCTTGGAATTTGGATGTGATTCTTAAGAAATATTATAGAATAAGATGTGGACTACAACTTTGGTGAAGGAATCGTGATAGTCTGATGTCTAGAAAAAAAGTTATGAATTTTCTTGATAGATAAGTTCTGGATTAGGAAAGTGCTGAAACTGTAGGCTCAATAGTTAGATGAATTTAAAGTGCATTTTCGGGCAAACAGTTGGGTATTTTAAGGTGGTTCTTGAGGCTAAATTTAAGTTTAAGAAGTGAACTACAACATTGTTGAAGGAAGTTTCTCGATTTGATGAGTAGAAAAAAGGATATAAAGCTTCTTGCACAGGACGTTCTGGAAATGGAAAGTTGGAATTGTGGGAATGGAAAGCTAGAATTGTAGAATTCGATTGGAAAGTTAAATGGGTGAAAAATATGTGATTGTTTTTGGAAACAAACAAAACCCTTTAGTTTTTGGAAACTAACAAAACCCAAATGATAATATTGAATTGCAAACGCAAATTCTCTCTTAATTTGATAAAAAATGATTTGCCTTACAAATATAGAAGGCTACTTGTTTAAATAGGAAAGTTTTAGATTAGGATAACCACAATTTAGTTTCTCCAGCTCTTTTGGCTTCCCTCTAGCAACTAATGCAATATAAATACAAATAAAACATCTCATAATTGTCCATAAAATTACCATAAGTTATAGAAATTAAAAGGAAACTGAAATAGAAATAAATAAGGAAACTAATGAGCTTTAAAAGCTCTTATTCATCACATAACAAAAGAAAACTTTATCAAGCACTTGTGCCGAACCTCCAAAACATCTTGGGTTCTATTGTGGGTTTCAACATGTCAATTTAAGGGCTAGTCAATGGTTCTACATTGGTCAAGGCTCATAATGCTTGTGAGCTGATTTGGGCTTCACAAATACAAGCTTTGCAAAGGCCGAAAGGCTGAAGCAAAACCTATAGTTTCATTGTGGGCTTGGATGGGCTCCTTCACTGTAGAAATTGTTGGGCATGATGGTCCTCCATCAAAATCACTTCATAACAACTCAAACACCAAATTTATCTCACAAAATTCTCAATTCCCAACTCATTTAGTTCATCAAAACCAAAATTTTCTATCATTCATCATAGTTGTCCCATACAAGCATCCTATGCAACATCATAACTTGTAACACTCATATCTTTTCATTCCGATATCCAAAATTTACAAACTTTATATCGTTGGAAAGCTAAAAAGACCATCTACAACTTTCAAGAAGACAATTTTTACCAATTCTACCTATATAATTCCAGAGTTTTCCTTGCATTCAGAACACCATTCCTACCCTTGTGAAAATTGAAAATAACAATGTAAAGATTGAAAAGCCATAAACAATCATAATGCATATGTATTTCATTTGTATCAAAATAAGAGTTTACAACTGTTGGATCCCGTATTCGAAACCCAACTATATAGAAAAACCGAACTAAATCAGAGCATTTCCACTCTTGCTCGGATACCACATATGTTGGAACCCGATCTCGTGACCCAGATCCCAACCGGAAAATGGAAAACGAAATCGGAAAGAACGGGAGAACGCTACTCGAAAAACGAATCGAATCAAATACAAAGCGAACGAGAAACATATACCGACATCCGCAAGCGCAAACTTTGGAAACGAAACGTCCCGTTGGAAACCTTGGACATTCCAAAACCGGTATAAAGTTTTTTCTTTCTTTTTTTCATTCTAATTCTTTTCTTTTTCATCTTATTCATCTTAAAACCATTCTCATACTAATCAACACAATATCGTTTTCCATTTCTAGGAAACTATTCCTCATGCAAATCTCAATTCACTTAATTCTTCTTAATCATCTTCTTATACATTCATATAAATCATCAAACTCATTTTGAAACCCATTTTACCGAAATTTCGGCAGCATAACAGTTGTACTTTGACAGCCCAAAAATTTCTGCAAGGAGAAATACACTTCTAATACGCAACCAAACAACACAAATCAACATCGGACCTCCCGTCCGGAATCCAAACACCAGCAACAACACAATCTTAGTTCTAAACACTTCATAATTTCATTC
>JAOSBP010013994.1:2500-10819 GCA_027563825.1 Erythroxylum mucronatum | reverse complement strand
CTATCTATCACTTTATTGTGAAATACCAGATTGGCCCGTTCGGCCATAAGTACCTCCATATTCCGCTGGGTAGGGTTCGACAATGGATTGTTGTCAATGGTTGGAAAACTTCCTTTTCCGGTTTCGGTATGAAACGAATGAAACCTTACCTGCGATGCTTTGCTTTGGAAGTGTCTGAAGGGGGACTTTTGTGTCTTGAAACTGGGCCCACCAAAGAGGGGTCAAAACTCTGGAATGGTACAGAAGAGTCAGGAGGGAGCACTCCAGTCTAAAGGCTACCCACCTTAATTGAAACCATCTTTCGATGCTCTGCCATTGGATCTTTCAAAGCCAGGTCTTCATCAATGCTCCACTTCAATAACCGCGAATTTCGAGCTCGTTGTAAGTTACGGATTGATTCTTGTTGTCTGCTGTAGGATTCTCCCAAGCCAAGTTGGACTCATAAGAGACTCCCCTGCATTTCGAGTAATAAGGGCATCAATCATTTCTGCCTTCCATTCTGTTGGAGTAGGAGTTCGTTCATCAACCGAAGAAGAGTAGGTTATTAAAGTTGGAGTTAGAGTACGCTCTTTTGAACTTTCGGCCGACTAAGTACCGAACGAAGTTATATCAGCAGCTGTCTTACTTCCATTTTTGAGTCCTATCCTAAAAAGAGTATTTCAGACCATATCTGAAAGTCCTCACCGGATTCAACTGAGTAGGAGTAGGAGTAGGGGTTTCAAGCCTTAGACTAGACTGGTGGAAACCCAATTTCTGCCCAATCAGCTTCAAAATAATTTGCTGAATTCAAAGCCAAGCATCATCAAGAAGAAGTTCAGTTTTCCATTGTTGGCAAACCGACTCTCCTCCATGTTTAAGTTGCTAAGTCTGACCTGGCTGGTATAGTTTCCTTTCGACTTGCATGTAAGCATCTGATTTTCCTGCAAAGGGTGAGTGCAGCTGGCACCGAAAGGGCGCTAATTTCATTCTTTCAAAAAGACTGATTTAAAGATCCGAGTTCGGCTTGCCTGCGTTAAGCATATTTAAATTGGAAAGTCATAGGGCTTCACTTTGACTTTTATGGGGCTCTTATTAGAGAGCTGGGAACAGCAGACAAAGAATCATTCCTAGGTTCTTTCCTGCAAAAGTTCCCGCTATTGGGGTGTGTCATTCACGTTGGTGGATCGACTTGATATAGCAAACTTTTTTCGAAAAAATTCTTTATAGATTGCAGGAGGTTCGAGTCGGTTCAATGGTAGTTAGCGGGCTGGTATGATATAGATTGAATGAGGGTTCAAGCTCAAGGGCAAGGGTAAGTAATGGCTTGAAAGGAGGTTAGGCGTGATTTCCACTTTTTGTCAATCAATTTAGGGGTACACTGTAGTTGTGTTCATTTCCATCTCATTTGTGAGAGTGAGGGACGGCAAAGATCTTCAATATGTTTTCAATCTTAGCAGCTTCTCTTCCTTTGATCGAGGAACTGGCGGGCCCAATGAGCCCTTCAGCAGTGTCCCGAAATGGGTCCGAAGGGCCGTCTCAGACCAGTGAAGATCGGAATGAAACCGATTCATATTCCACTGCTAAAGATGGAAAAAAGGCAAGGTAGAAAGTGAGAAAATCAAGTCCCGTGACATCCAAGTTTGATTTTAGAAATGAAAGATTGAGCAGCTGCTGAAGATGGAGCTGCAGAGGGTAGTTCCGGTAAGAGAGAGAAAGTTTGATTGATAAGGGCATTCTGTGAATGGAGGAATTGGGCACAAATCTGAGCTGAAGTGAATGTTGCCGCGTCATCGAGCCCAGCGGCTCACTCTCCTTCGATCATCTCTTTGGGCCAATCAGCCCCGTCTTTTCAGTTTACATCTTCAGTAGTTTCACCGGATCAAGTCAATAAAGATTTTACGGGCCTAGGAGCCCAATTGTTTCAAGATAATTTGAATGTTTTTTCTAGTTTTTCAAAGGACCAAAGAGTCCAACCTTTTTTTGTTTCTTCTTTTCAAGTAAATCAGCCTTTTCATTTAATATCGAGATCATCCTCCTCACCAGAAGAGAAGGGTCTGAATCTCATAGGGAGCGTCAGCTAGCTCGATCGTCGGTAGAGAGCAAGTCATGACTGATTCTTCATCCTTTGATGAGCGGCTTGCTGAAGAGTTCGCTAGTCTATTTGCAGCTGCTACTTTGATTTTATTGATCTATCCAATTGGTCAAGGAAGCTCTTTCTGATAGTATGCCTCTAATTTTTTTAAATAAAGCACTAGTAGCTAGGGATGGGGCCTTTACTTAAGCATTGTAAAAGTGCTTAAGGCTCCTTCGGGCCATGACCAAAACTATTTGTTATATAAGGCAAGGCTTGGAAGCAAGCTACCAGCGTCTATCGGCGAGAACTAGGCTTGGTTTGGTTAGTAGTGCTCGCCCATTCTGTCTCGCCCGCCTGCCGACCCGCTCTGAAGTGCCGAGACGCGCCGCAGCCATTACTTGGACTCCTTTTATGCAATTATGAACTCCACGGAACTTTCTCGATGCCAACGCAACTTATCCTTTTGGAGCTGACGTAACAAACTACGCGAGCCTCCTAACGAAGCCAACATAAATCCTATCCGAATAAAAAAAATAAAAGGCAGTTTCATTATGGTGGTATACCAGCCGCCTTTTCTTCCACTTCCAGTTCCAATCAAAGCATATAGATCCGTAAATAGATTTGTATGTATAGCCACTTCAGTCGTGCTCGTCCTTTCTCGAAAGTCTCTTTTTTCTGGGAACATGATCAACCAGAAATTCTTATGTTCGCGATTCTTCATCCACCGATGCAGAAAATGCTCCAGTTTTCCATTCTCATATGAGGCCGGAAAGTTTATTAGAAAGAGGTCGGCACGAAGTGATTCATCATGCTCAAACATGAGCCGATCGTTCCTTAGGGAGGGTTTATAGATCATCAAATTCCCACAAATAGAATGAAAAGTGGGTCCATGTAAATGATCGAGACCTCGCAAACAACAACGTTCCTTCCCCATATGGAGTTCGGAACCCAAAGGAAATCGTTGAGTGAACTGTATCTTCTTTGTGTTAGTTGACCTAAGCCGCACCATTACTGCTGGGGTGGGGCTCGGCCTCCGAACCGTACGTGAAACGAGTTTCTGCCTCATACAGCTCGGGCCGAAGACCGGGGGAAGTTTAGGAAAGATGGGGAGACCCAGAAGCTGTCGGTCGGGGCGGGGATAAGCTTGCTTCTTCACAACCCCCCCAAAAAAATAAATCCTATAGCGCTAGCGCTTCGAGTTCTTTCTATTTCTATTCTATTCCATCCCATTTCATTCCGGGGTAGGCGGCTAATACTCAAAAAATAAGTGAAGTAGTCGTCGTATGACCAATTGGCTCGGACACCAGACCGCTCGTGCCCGCCCATTCTGTCTCGCCCTAAATGGAATGGCTCTCTTAGTTAGGCTGCGCCCCGACCCGAGTCCCCACGTCCGCTCTTTCTCCGCCCGCAACCCAAGAAGTTGGCAAAGCCAACACAACATTAGTTAGGGCCGTCCCCTTCATTCTATGCTGACCCCGGCCCGGGGCTGGCTTTTTGGGAAGTCCGTTCCCACCGCGCTCACGGCCCGGCTGGCCTGCCAGCGGTAGTGGGAATTTTCCCGTTCCCTGGTCATGGTTGGATGCGGGATCTACTCCACGAGGAGCGGTACGGACGTAGATGATATCATCACGACCTCTCTTTTCGTACCGCTAGGGATGCTTAACGCCACTTCGCCAACTGGCGTTACCTGCGCTTTCGTGTCTCTCAGTGTGGTCAGCACTGGGTGTTTCCGAGCAGCGAAGCTGACACCCATTCGCATTAGTTCATCCAAAGTTCCTTACCCTTATGCACGAATTATTGAATAAGCCATCTTCCTATCAAGGTTAAGGAGTCAACTGAGCATCTCAGCGGCGGGATTGAATACCCGGATCGAATCAGAGTTCACGCCGCCCGCCCTGAACAAATAGGAGGCGTGGGCCACAGGTCGCACATAAGCCGCCGGGTCGCACGACAAAAGAACACCCAACATACAGATGCACACTCCTCCATGTGAAATATTCATCTTCATTGGAGCTTTTTGGTAGTAGTCGTGACCAACAGCCATCAGCTGTCGGCTCGTTGGTAAGGCGAGAGCTTCAAGCCCGATTTCTGGTGGCACACCCCCCACACAAGCACCGCCCGACGAAGGAAGGAAAGCTACAGGTTTTTTTCCCTCGACCAAAATTTCGAAATGGGGGTGCCGGGAGCACCTCATCTTGTCATTTCGTCGTTGCTCATTCCCGTTAGGCCGAAGTCTTTGGCTTCTCCGCGCCCGCTCACGCTTCGCTGACCTATCGCGTGGTAAAGAGAAGAAAGTACAAAAGAATAGTAAACAGAGCACACCGCAGAAAGATTCTAAATATGATACCTTGGATTCGCTAAGAAGGAAATGAAGAATGGGAACGAAAAAAAAAAAGGCGTTTCTCGCTCTAGTTTCGGGTGAGCTTCTCCCAATTATGCCTGGTAATCGAATAGGGCGGCTTACTCTGACCAAGACTCCACTTTTTTCTCCGTCCATGGAGCGTATGAATTTCCTGGAATGTAGATAAACCAAAAGAGGGTATGAAGAGATAGGAATAGGAATTATAGTACCATTGGAAGAAGGGGCACCTATGGGAACATCTCTACTGACAAACCATTTCAATAGTACGGGTGCTGCCGTGCCGCGGGGCACGACCATGAAAGTAATGAAAAAGAAAAAGTTCTGTAGTTGGACCATCCGCTCTATCCGTTCGAGTTTTGCTTCTCTAAAGAAGGTGAGACGCTAAAAATGAAAGTGTTCGCAACGCATACCGAAAGGATACAAATGAAGCCGACTATTAATGATTAGTTCGAACACCCGGAGCGGTCTGATCCCTTATTTGATCAGACAGATCACTTTTAGAAAGATGAAAGAAAAGCAAACTCTCATAGTTCGGAGCCCAGCTCCAACTACTTCTTTGTAAGTGAGGTGAGGTACTTCTTTCGGTTTGAATAGTTGAATAGGGGTCGCCCTTTTTTGGTTGAAGCAGCTTGGTCGTAGTCAGTTCAAACACATAAACCCAGTCCACTTGCAGCCATGTTGATCAAAATGACTAAGTTTCATGACTTGACCAGTCACTCTCCCTCGTATTAGAAGATCATCTTACCTTGTGGTCGACATTCCATTCCCCTTAGTCGTAGGTGCTCGTTCTATTTTTATTTGAATGGGCCGGGTGTCTCCCTAGGTACAGTACATATGGCCGGCCCTTCTGGTGTCTCGGTGATACAAACAAAGAAAAGACGAATTCCAATCACATCCTCTAAAAATGAAAGCCAATCTTTACCAAAGGAGGAAATTGAATCGAACTTTACAGCCTTCTTTTTTTTTTCCTTCCCTCCCCCCGAAAAGAAAGCTGCACTTCTTTCTAACAAGTGGCTGAGAGTTAGTAAGCAACCTTGGCCTCTTGGCAGGAGGTTCGCTGTCCCCTTCCTTTCCGGTCCGGCCGCGGTACGGCACCTGAACTCGAAGTTACGAGAAGATCCGATTGGATCTGATCCGTTCAGATTCCACAGATCCAGCCGATTTGGTCTGGTCCTATCCGACCTAACCCCAGAACTGTGAATGGTCGGCATTTTTTGGCCAGTAGAACGGGAAGAGGGGGAGTAGCGCCCATTATCTCTCCGGGCACGAGCAGGAACATCAAAATGGAATTGTTGACCGAATACATGTAAATGAGGGAACGACATATTACAAAAAAAGTGATCTGATTTGATAGGCTGCCTGCAGAAAGAGTTTACCGACCGCATAACAATTCATTCTTGTCTTGTGTGTAGTGCGTGGGGCCATGTCTCCCAAACGATCATAGTACGGCCGCTCATCTAATAAAAAATCAATCGGTAGATCTCACTTCCCTTCCCCCATACCATAGCCGAAAGGGATAGCCTATCTACAGAAGAGAGAGTACAGGCCCTTACCCTTAATTGAGTTTAGACACAGCTCGAATGCCTTTACGCTATAGGCTGTGTTAAGCATGCTTCTTTGACAAAAAACAAACTCTTTTTCCATGACAACAGTTGCGACTATAAAGGGCGGGGCAGTAAGCTCTCTATCAACAAGAGGGGGGCTGTTCTCCTTTGTCAACTCGAAGGAAGTAGCAGAACAGACAGGGCTGTTCTCCTTTATCTTGTCAACGCTACGACCGGGGCGAGCGGAATTCAGTAGAGGCTCGAAGAGGGGCTCACTAAGCGAAGGGCTTTAACGGCTTTGCTATCCATCCTACTATACCACCGAAGGGCGGCAGGAATCACTCATTTCGGGTTAATCCCTTGGTCGAGGGCTTTGTTATCGAAAAGGTATTGGTAGTGGGTTCCGCGCAATTCGAGATATGAGCGCATTGGCTATTTCCGACGCTTCAATCGCCATTTCGACACCATTCACTCGTGGGTTTTTATGTCTTTACCGTCGTAGCGGTGGCCATATAATTAATAGGTTCCCTCGTTCGTAGAAGGGCACGATGATGGAATGCATAACCCATTCTTGATTGAAGCAATCATCAAACCGTAGGAGCTTCAAAAATCCTTCTTCTCCCACAGTTGGGTAAGGGGGAAGTAAACTACCCTAGAGTACTACCCGGCGACTTCCCTTGCCCGCTTTTGCTCCGATGAAGGCGTTGGAAGTGCTGTTGATTGTGCTCCTCGAAGAAAGAAGGTCAGTATCTGCAGTGCAGTAATCATACCCCGTGGAAGAATGGTCTAGCCCCACGGACTAGTCGTTCAGTAGTCTTACAGAGCAGTTACTCAACGGTCCAGTTGTTTAGCCCTACTAGCGGGAGCCAAGAATTCATCGCAGTTGTTGGCAGCGCACAGCATAAGTCTCTAGCCTGCTGTATAGCCTACCGTCAGGGGCCCGGCAAACGGAACTCAGAGCTGCTCAACGCACCACCACCGCTTAGCATATCCACTTCCAGAAGCAGATGGGAATAGAATATCAGATCCCAATCCAGTCGTTTATCCAAAACCAGAATGAGGGCCTATGATATTCACCGAGCGGAAGCAGCAGGTCCACCAGCAGCTCCAGTCGCGGTTGACCCATCATTATCTCGCGTCGCGTCCCTCTCGGATCGGGAGCTCGAAGCATACCTATAGTTAGTTCTTGAGCCCCCTGTTGCCAAAGCGAGCAGTCCCCCCAACTAGCATCTATTAGTTAAGGGGGTTGGGGTATGGGACGCAGAAGCATAGGGAATGATAGCAGCAATTGATCCTGATCTGGTTTTATCAAGACCAAGAGCATTCCTACGGGATTTAGATTAAGAACAACCAATGGTGGAGGCAGTTGATCTTAATCCGCCTCTATGATCCACGACAAACACATGAGTTGAATGATTTCATCACCTTTATTAAATCATGCCGTATATCTTTATAAGCTCAGCTCGGCCCCGGCTAGAGCTTCAAGCTAGCGCTTTGCTCCGACCCAAAAGGGGGGTGAGTTTAGAACCAGAATCGGAGACGCTGTCAAGAGCACGAATCGATTCAACAGAGGAGGGTATGGTTATGAAAGAAAGAGAAAGAGAATCATGCAATTCCACCGGTTTACGAATCAAACCCAACGAGCCGAAATAAGAGACGCTTCTTCAGAAGGAAAAAACGAACGCAGTGGATGCCACTGAAGCCAATACAACAGAGGCTTCAGAATCAGCTGATGAGGAACCAGGGTTCCCCCCTCCCTATTTTGACTTAGTAAAGTGTGTAATTTCAGTCCCATGTGACTCTCCAAGGAGAAGTGGTGGCCAAGGTGACAAGGCTTTGCCAAAAAGCTTGAGCCTCTCAACAGGAGAAGAGAAGGAATGGCATATAAAAAGTGATGAAGAAAGGGGTCTTTATCTAACACTGTTGAATGGATAAGCTGCGAAGAGCTTAAGATATGGTGAATTTCCATGGCATAGAATATGGGTCCCAACAAACAAAAATTCTACCATTTTTTCATTAGGATAAGATTGAAAATTATCCAACCGATAAAAGACGTTTCTAGCAATTCGAAAAACATGTTGAATGCTTGACTCTAGTCTCTATCTACAATGCCAATTTTTTCTTGGAATGATTACCAAGATTTCCACTTGGCATGGAGAAGGACCCCCTACCTCGCCATGACAAGAAGAAAGGGTGTGAACATTACCTTATTCTATGACGAGTTGGATGAGATAGCAGGCTAAGGCGAGTAGAGGAGCAGACTCTGGTTTCAGTGCACGTGTGGAAGGAAACTCTTTTTAGCCAGCAAGCATAGGAAAGAAAGCCCCCCCTGGGAACTGACTCTTAATGCTAATCCATTA
>JAOSBP010013965.1:0-10820 GCA_027563825.1 Erythroxylum mucronatum | reverse complement strand
GCGCTAAAGGGGATTGCCTTTAGGGCACTTTTGAACAGTACCGTCCTTGTACAAGTCGACTTATCGGATGTACAAGTCGACTTGTCGGTACTTTTCACGTGTAAGTCGACTTACCAAATGTACAAGTCGACTTGCACTTACAGAATTGTCTTATACCTCAAAAGCCATAGTTGATGTGAGTATGGATTTTACTAAAAGGTTGCCTATCTGAATATACAGAAACTTATACAATAGATGTGCTAATTAAGTATAATAAATCTACTAATTAAGTATACAATAGATGTGCTAATTCAAGTTAGCATTCATGACAAGATACCTAAGTTTTCAGTAAAACCAATGTATAATATCTACAGATTTACAACTTCAAATCAGCAAGAGAAAGGCAAATTAAAATAGAGTTGTTCAATCATCATAGGAAATGTGTTGTCTACCCAATTCATGTTAATTAATAAGAACAAACTTGCATAATGAAATTCTTACGTTAATACAATTACAATTCAATCATCAAAGTTCACCATCAAATCTTTCAAGCCCCAAAATGCAAGCATTAATCAATACATGTGATCTATTGATGTACCAAAAGTTGACTAAACATGCTGGAATTTTTATGCAAGTTAATACATGCCCTCTTCAATGTAATATATGCCCTCTTCAATCTTTAGGTTGTATATGTGGATGCTACGTGAACCTCAAACTTTGTCTTTGAAAATTTCATTTTAACATGTTAATACCACATAAACGTAAACAAGCCATCAACATATCTGTTAATGCAACAGTACAACAGTTATTGTACTGTTGTATTAATTAACAGATATGATGCTTACAATTTGAGGAATACTAAATTGCAATGATTTGTCATGATGAGCAAGTTAATGGAACTAATTTCTAGGTCATCTCAAAGGAACCAGAATCCATTTTTGAATACCTCTAACCCAATTTACATGGATCATACAAATTGCATTATGGTAACAGTTAAGTAAATAATCTTGTTTAGAACTTGTCACAATTACGCAATAGTATCCTCCAAACAACCAAGTCAAAACTCCAATTCAAGTAGATTATTAGAAGATCTACTTAAAATATTGGCTACTAACACCATTAACTTTTAAAAAGATGCTAAGTCTAACATAAGAACTTGGAAAATCAAATGAGTCAATTAGCAACTATAGTTAATCACTTCGAATGATTGCTAATTGACAACTTGAACACCTAAGAATTGTAGCAGATGCTTTGAACATTCATGAGTGCTCCTATTTTATTCTAGCAAATCTCATTATCTTGCATTGCAATATCCAGCCATATTACTGTTAAAAGTATGCCCAAATCATGATGACAGAATAGGAAAACAACCACAAACACACAACTCTTAGATGTATAATAGCATAAACAGTCTAACAATAACAATTTCATATTTACTTTCCATATTTGTTTCATAAGCTATTGAACCAACTTCAGGAGGACACTGCCACAGACATGGGACAATTCTGTTTTACATTCAATACAAGAAAACACTGCCAAATCAACATCCACAGACACAAGTCATACTGCAAACTTCCCAAACACAATCACATTCATGATAGCACAACCCAAAGTTGTCAAACACTCTCAAATACATGTTAGCATAATGCAGAGTAATCTTAGAAAAAATTGATTTACCTGTCAAAAGAAATACAAGAGACTTGTTGCAGTATCAGCAACCTCTCACCGATCAACAACAACCCAGCAAACCTTAAACACCAAAAAAGACAAAGGTTAAAAGCTTTAAAAGGAAACCACCGGATGAAACACGCACGAAAAAAATTTTTGTCGATCTGTTCAAATCAACCCTAACACAGCGTCAGAATGCTGTCAAATCTATTTCCGACCTAACCCAAGAAACAGAGAAGAAGACGAAATCCAACCAGACAAACCTCGAGATGAAGGTTTTGGGGAAGAAGGGCCGTGTGCGAGAGACAACATCCGCCGAGTCGACAGAAAGAGGACTGATAGGGTTGTGGGTCGAGAACAGACAAGGAGTGGGTTGACGGTTGAGGGAGACGCAGGTGAGCCGGAGGACAGATGACAACCGAGAGAGAGGAGGGCTAATTCGAACAATGGCTGAGCTATTGTTTCGGAGACAGAGACATAATGTCCCTTGTCCTCCGCTTTTGCGAGAGACAAAAAATTATGTCTCTGTCATCCTGGGATAGATGACAAAACGAGGGGGACAGCAACCAAATAGGCAGTGGGGACCGGATTTTTATGTTCTGTGCTCTGTCCCTGTCACCGAGGACAGCAACCAAACGTTACGTAAAGAATGAAACTCGGTCCCATTTTCTTGAGACTTGATTGTCTCGATGACTAATTGCAATAGCCTTCTCTTACTAGTGATTGTTGTTCCTGTGGTCGTCCTTCTGATAGGACACCAAAGTTGCTGTGCGTTCAACAACTGCTCTTCTTCTTGTGGAGATATTCCTATCAAACCCCCAATTTTGTTTGAGAACAGATCTTAAAGATTTTGGTTTCAAATCCTTTGACCCTGACTGCGATGACAACCACAAAACGGTTTTGTATTGTATTTGTTTTCCTTTGCAAAATATTATGCAGACTTTAACATTCGATTTGTACGCTTCATGCTTGTAACATTTAGACATCTAATAGGGCCTATAATCATATTAGATGCTTAACAAGAAAATGGAGGTATACCGACGAAACTTACCAACAGAAAGCGTAAACAAACCTTCTGTAATTAAATTTAGCGACGGTTTTTAACGATGGATAAATGCATCGTTAAACTGGCTGTCGGTAAATTTACCGACGAATAATTATTTCCGTTGGTACATTTTTTGACGGAAACAACTTTTCGTCAGTATATATACCTACGGAAAAATTGTTACCGTCGATGAATTAATAGTAATAATGTGAATATTTTCTGACGGTTTATAACGAACCATTAATAAATATGACTCAGTTTACCGACAAATTTTTAAAATCTGTCGGTAAATATTGCTCAACATTATTGACAGAAAATAAAATTCTATCGGTAAGATCCATAAGTAATTTGCGGACCATTAAGATATTAAATCCTCTTTTTTAAAATTTCGACATTAAATTTTATTAACAGCTATAATTATCTGTGTATTATTTGTTGATTTGTTTATATAATTAATTTGTTTAAATAGAAATTTAATTGATCATATAAAGTTAAAATTTTCTTCATTCATAATAAAAACATTAAATTGTACATAAATTCAAACCAAATGACTACAACAATCCTATTATCCTAGTGAGTACGGATGGTCTGAGTCTCCACCCCTCCCCTTCAACTGCTGCATATCATTTTGGATCTTAGTCATGTACTGTATATACTGTTGCAACTGACTTGTCAATGTCTACACTGTGCTTTCAAGATATTGGATACGTTCTATTATCGATCTTATAGTTGATGTTGCTGTATTGGACATAGATGAGTACGAATAACATGTGTTCGCAAATGACCCTAGCCTGAAGATCCTTCCACGACTATCTCTACCACCCATTGCATAAAAATATGCCTAACTCTCATCAATAGCTTGTTCTCCCTGAGACTATTACTGAATTGTTTCTTGTATTTGGCCTTATTACGAGACAATGCTTATATTAGTAAGTGATAATTATTAAGAATGAATATTAAAGCATAAATTTGACATGCATTCAGTTCTCTACATCGACTGTTGATGAATGTCACACTGTCATGCTTCTTAATATGAGTATGAAAAAACAACTGACGGGGTGTAGGCCTTATACCCATAAACTTTTCCTGCATAACAATAAAATGTTCTAAGTTAAACTAGAATTTATAAAAATTTCAACAAAGTCTCCTCTATTTTTATGATATTACCCCCTGTTGAATAAAGAAAATAACTCAACACAGCCATATTGGCACCAGACATTCATACGATGATCATTATCCACACTACTATATTTTCATCACAACATTCACACATCAATTTAAATTGAAATACAGGAAAGTAAAAAATGAGAATATAAGTGTAATATTTAGATACTTACAAGTCTCTTTGCATGCTCGTTGTGGGTAATTGATCCTCCCATATGAACGGGAAGACTGTTTCCCTTGGGCCTTCACATCTATTGGTCGAGTTACGCCCTAAGATAAATATTGCCTCAAGTGATGTCTAGTACTCCTACCAATGACTCCATATGCCCTCATAAATATAAGGCGATCGTACACCAGTCTTGCGTATCGCTCCAATAAAGTCGCGATAATGTATACGAGCTCGTGACTCCCATACAATATGTATGACCCTGTCGATACCAGAATTCCAATAAAATTGTTTCTAAAATTAAAAGGAATAAAGTCGATAACTTATAATCTATTAATATTTATGTTATTAATGTATACAAATAAATGGAAAAAAAACATTATTTGCATATTGTACCTCAAAATCCTGAAAGTAAAATGCCTTTGTGGCCTTAGAGATCTTCTTCCATATATAACCCTCAAGACCAATCCTCTCCTTAAATGTAGATGTTATATGTCTGGAATACGGTCCAAACGGAATCAACCTAATATAAAAACAAATAATTTTATACCATTTGCAAAAATTTAAACCTATAACTTAATTATAAACATATATAGTATTTCATGCGATTTCACTTACAGCTTATTGACAATTTTTATAAACTTTCTTCCATTAGGTCCCTCAGCTCTAGGCTGGTGGGCGTCTCCTTCATTTGCTATAGGGGTAGTGGATGATGTATGAGTGATGGATTGTGAAGCATTAGCAGTTGGAGTTGATGCTACATCTGCAACTGTAGGCCCTGAAGGTGGAGGTGGTGATTCAATTACAGCTGGAGACTGTGATGGCCCACCCTCACAGTAAGTCCCTCTGAACATGCCTCTGAGCCTGGGCCGCATGAAATCATGTTCTCTATTTGGTCCTATATTTCTACCTAAAATTCTTTGTTTATTGAATTTGTAGAAATATAAGAATTTGAATTTGAATCCAATATTTTACACAATATATGTAAAAGTAAATAAGGCAATATGTTGAGTATTATATTAAAGTACAAACTTTGAATTCAATTATGAGAATAATTGTTACAGTCATAGAACAATAATATAATTAGTTTAAAACAGAGTCTAGTGTATTGCAGAGATACATGACAATGATATAATTATTTTGTTAGATTCCAAGTGACATGAGAGTCAGTAAAGGTAAATGATTCCTTGATGGCTGGATTCCCAAGAAGGTTCCTAGTATGTTCGAACGCACTAATGAAAATAGTAAAAGTTCTTCCCTCATGTGTTTGGTTTTGAACACCTTCTTGCAATAGCGTTTCTGCTATTGCTAAACCTGTAGATGAAACATAAGGAAACGATTTACCTACAACACATTAAGAAGGAACTCGCATATTGTTAGATTACATACTCATTAAACTAACCTATCTTGATAACTTATACGTGCGTGAATTTTCAGACGAGCTCTGTGGAATTGCCAACTTTTCCAAAGCAACCGATTTCCCTAATCCTTCATTGACCGTTATGTCATTGCTCCCTCCTCCTTCGGCATACATGTCGTCTTTGAGATTCAAGCAAGCTTAAAACATGTAGTATATACCATCAAATGTGAATAATATAACAGCTTCACAAAGGGAAATGCGATGTATATAATAAGGAAAGTGACGTTTTTCAGATGATACTATACACCTTGAAGCAGAAAATCGATCATTGAAGGCAAACGATCATTACTTAAACATTGTTTTGGTTATGTTTTAAATGTTTACAAACTTAACGAAAATGACATCATTTGGATTTAAACCAAATGGCGTTGTTTGGATTTATATGGATATATGGAAAAATATTGCGTCCAATAGGATTTGAACCTATACCAAAGGTTTAGAAGACCTCTGTCGTTTTCAGTTCTTCATTATTCTATTGTCGTTTTACAATGAAGGTTTAAACGTAACCATTAATAGGTAAATGACGTCGCTTGGATTTAAACCAAATGACGTCATTTTTGTAGAGTTGAAAAATCTATTTCTATAGACGCATAGTAACTTTGATATTCTATTTCACCAAAATCTTAAGGTCTCCAAAATTCTATTTTACATAATTCAATGTGTCCTACATTGATTCCAACATTTAGACAAGAGGCACTTTCTGCCTACAAAAGATCCTCCGAGCCTTATACAATTTCTTTAGTAAAGAAGATATAATATAAC
Organism: Erythroxylum mucronatum; assembly: GCA_027563825.1. Classification (NCBI taxonomy): domain Eukaryota; kingdom Viridiplantae; phylum Streptophyta; class Magnoliopsida; order Malpighiales; family Erythroxylaceae; genus Erythroxylum; species Erythroxylum mucronatum. Next base: position 4,616 of record JAOSBP010013965.1, on the reverse strand, counting down.
AAAATGTTCAAGTGTTTTACGTGGAAAGGAATCGTTAGATTTACAAATAAATATCATAATAAAATTGTTATGAAATGGATATTTTTTTTAAAGAATAAAATGGACATGTTTTGCTAACAATCTAAACTTCATGAACTAAATTAACAAAAAAAACATCTTTAGTAACAAAGATAAACATTTCAAAAATTCAAATAAAAATTTTCATTTAACTAATATTTAATTTTAAATTGATCGCTTTAATTATGTATATATTTCTTATTTGTCTACTGTATTATTATTTACTGAAATGTATGAGAAGAATGGGTTAGTTGAAGAAATATGTACAATTCTGCTTAGTGTGATTTCATTTATTTTGTTCTTTACTCACTAATTAATCTTTACTCTTTCACCAAAATTCAGGGACCTATCATCGATAGCAAGATGATGGTGACTATTTCGAAGTGTTTTTTCTCTTTAATATATACTTCGTCCAAAAACAAAAAATGGTTAATGAAAAATGAAAATAGGAATTCTATTAATTAGTCTTGGTGGTTGAAATAAAATTTAATGACATATTAAAAAAAATAATAGCTAGTGAAAGTAGGCAAGTCTATTGATTAGGATTTGCATCGTAACAATTTAGATGTTTTCTTAATAATATCATAATTACTTAAAAATTCTTATAATTGCAATTTACTTTCTACCATGAGCTTACGAGCAATTTAGAAAAGGAAAGTACATAAAACTTGGAGAAGCTAAAGCTAAAAAAACAAAACAGAATAATAAAGAAACTAATTATGGTAGCGCTTTGGTGCATTCAACTGAAACTTGATAACTGACCTCCTATGCACAAAGTAATTAAGATACTCGAACAAGATGTAGAGGGTCTTGAATTACCTCGAAAGCCTCCACTCTCTTCACAAGTTGTAGAAGATAAGGACACCAAAATGGAAGAACACTTAATTGAGATAAGAGATCCTCAAAATAATTTGGATTCCATCAGCTTAATTGTGAATGCAAAGTAATTAGTAATTTAGAGAAATTTGATCTTTGCTCTAAAACATCTCTATCCAACTATCACATGTGTTTTTGTATCAAACACATGTTTGCTACTGTTATAGAATTGCAAATTGCAAAAGGCCACCTCTCACTAAATTTTTTTATGAAAAACCTTTACACTCAATTTTTGTAAAAAAATCAAATTAAACTTTAAATATCTCAATTTTTAATTACACAGCAAAATTTATTAATATTAACATAAAAGATGAAGACAATAATATTACCATATATACGTGACAAAAATTAATTTAAATTTTATATTAACTTTTAATAAGTTTTTTATAAAGGTATTCTAATACTTTCAGTATTAAAAACTTAACTAATTTATAATTAAAATATTACAATTTCAAAATGAATCATCCCTCCTCTCCCTCATACATGCCCGGGACTGGCCCAACTAAGGACTAGCTGGCCCATGACCGAATCCATGATCAGATGGGCCACGGGTAGACAGGGCGGGCTGGCCCATTGGGTTATATTTTTTAAAAATATACAAAACAACATCATTTTTTGACATCCCGGTCAGGTGATTCAAGACCAACTTCCATGTCCTTATCTAACCTAACAAACCAAATATTCAACGCACCGTTTTTCACTTCTTTACATGTTCAATTCATACACCACTCCCAGCCCTGATTCAGTTGCCAAATTAGGGATTTGTCCGCAAGTAGTCCTATGTTCGCCTAGTGCATGTAGTATCGAATCATGTCATCTCCAAGCATCATTTAGGAAAGCGTGATGTTGATATTGTTCTTGAATCATCTCGCTATTGTTTCTGCCTTACATAAACTTTCCATCACAGAGCCCCCAGCTTGATTGTTGCACGATGTTCCCTCGATTCACCTCCATTCTTCTTCTCTCTGCTGCTTCCGAAAAGCTTCCAAATTTTCATTAATTTTTTGTACTTATTATTGTCATCTAATCTTTTGCAGATAACTCCACCGGTATACTCCTCATCAGATCTCGCACACTCATTCCAATCATGTTGGCACCTAGTCTCACCTCTCAAGAAGGGCAAGTTCCCAGACTTTTCACGTAAATTCTTCAAACTTCCTTTTTTTAGCTGCTCTGCACTAGTAGTATTTCCATTACTAGTTCCTTATATGCTTATAGTATTTGACCTTGTCTTTGATTCATGGACCTTAATTCCAATAATCCTATCTAGAGTGAAACTTTATTCCATATGTCTTCTCGTGTTTTCTTTGATTGTCTGAATACTCTAGCATTCCTCTCTTTCCAAATATTATACACTAGTATACACATCCCTTCTGTACTCAGCTTTCTTTCCCTCTTATTCCTAAATTTATAAGCCGATGTAACCTCTGTTGTTCCTTTCTAGCTTGATTGTATTTCTATTTGTATTCCACTTTTATGTGTATACTCGCTCTTTAAACTCTTAAAGAACCTACACTGGAAGAATAAGTGATTATGGTCCTCCTCATACAACACACATAGTCTATCTATTCTTGGTACTTTGAGTTGTCTCTCATTTGTTGGGAGCCTTTCCAACATTGCTAGCCACAAGTTGGACTAGGTTGGAGCAATTCCTTTACCCTAAAACCATTTACACCGCCCATATGTAGTTTGTGGGGTGAAAGAATATTTGTTTAAATGGCTGTGGAGAATTTGTCTACATGATTCCATAAAATTTTGGCTTCTTTAACATCCGATATATAATTTGGCCAGTTGTTAGTAATAATGTCCTTTCCTCTCTCTAGGTGAAGGGGCCATACCCATCTGTCTCTTTCAATGAACCTATTAACCTTAGTTCTAACTGGAATCATAGTTTTTAATGTTATACACTCTCTGTTCAAGAATAGAGGACTCATAGCATGTCAATTATCAATACAGAATGTAATATGTTTCTCATCGCCTATCTTGTGTGTGATTATTGGTTATATTTGACACCATGACTTTAGAATTTACTTAAATGTCCAAGAATATTTGGTGATATACTCCATTGACCAAATACTAAAATTTTCTACATAGTAGCAACTGATCCATTTTACTTGTAAGTTCTACTTTTCTTTTCACATCTTTCACAAGTTTTTGCCATTAGATCCTTACATATATATTCTGTTGGGACCCCACCCTGGTGAGTCACGTGTCCAACGTCCTACGTGACATCTGGACGCGCATCCCACAAGGATGGCGTGCCCACACCAAGTCAAACCTCAAAAATAAACTCATCTCACTTGCTTCCGAACAGATTTTGGGAAACCCTAAATCGGAATTTCAATCTGACGTCCTCAAAACATTTGTTCCCCATTGTCTTAAGTTTTGAATAACACCAAAATCATTCAATTTGGTTTAGAAAACTGAAAGTTATGGCTCAAACACTTTCGGACTATTATTAACTGAAACAGTGCACTATGCCCAACTTCACTCCAGAAATTGAAAGTCTTAGGGATGGAATTGAAATTTGATTCCTTCAGATAATTTGTAACTCGATGTCTCTAGATTAGTTAAAACCAAGAATCATCTCATTTGGAGCTCTACAGGTGAAGATATCACCAAAATACTGAGCCATATTTAGTAAAAATATCTAACTCGTACTCTTCTATTCAATACCCTTACTTTGGTTCAATCAATCTTTTTGAAATTAATACCAAAAGCTATAAATTTGTTTGGAGAGGTAGAGTAATGAGTTACCAATCTAATGCTTCAAAAATTAGGTCATTTGAAGGTCGAACGACAAAGTTATGGTCAAAAGAGTGAAATATGATCAAGTTTGGGAAAAAGGACCTGCGGGTCCCGATCGTGCATTTGCGCGATCGCACCCTGCGCACAAGCTGCCGAAAGTCGCGATCGCTCGTGATCACTCCACAAGTCGCGACCACGACTTTTCCCTTCCTGCTTTTCTTCTCCAACTTGTTTTATTAAAAAGGGCATAACTTTTACTACAAATATCGGATTAAGGTCATTGTTAGACCGTTTCGAAGAAGACTTCTAGACCTACAACTTTTATGAAGACCTCAAAAACAATGTTTGCCTCTATAAGGGTTAAAATTTCCAATTAATGTAGCTGTCCCGAAAGTTCACCCTATGAAATATCACCAACTTCTAATAATCATATCTCTCAACTGAAATGTCCAAAAATTTCATACTATGTATCATTGGAAAGATAAAAGAAAGATCTACAACTTTGAAGAAGACTCCTTTGTCTAATTCAGCCTAGATCAATACATTTTTTCCTCTGAAGTCAAAAATCCAATTTGACCCTTAAGAGAAACTTGAAATTGCAATGTACAACTTAGAAAGTCAAGAGCATGACCATTCAACTACCAACTTTACTTCATTAACCTCTTTAATCTCTACTCATTTGGTTCATCACCTATATCAAATTCTCATCATCCACCAAATCCTATTTTCCATTTTCATTACCTCTCACTTACAAGCCACGACAATTCATGTTCAAAGTTCATCAACTCAAGTGGATAACTTCTTCAAGTATATCTAATTCCAACTCAATAACATCCATACACAATTCATATTCCATTAATAACAAAAATAGGAGTTTTCAAAACTTTAATGGCATTCCAAGCCACATTACACTATCAATATCTAAAATCTAAAAT
>JAOSBP010013934.1:0-10821 GCA_027563825.1 Erythroxylum mucronatum | reverse complement strand
TTTTCTTAAATTCATAAATTTTCTCACCAATTTCTTTCTCATTTAAATTCATTTTAATATTTCTAATTTTCACCGAATGTTCGGGGTCCAACAATGCAAGTATATATGTTTGGATCAAAAAGCAATTAAGAGAAATGTTCAAAACTATGTCGGTTCAAAAATGCTAAGTATGAAAAGTGCAAAAAGTTTAGTATCCTTTTGTTTATATTTTCAAAAAAAATTATGCTATAAAAAAATGAAATCCTATACTATTGCCAAGTATGAAGCTAACTAACTAAAATGCAATCAGAAAGAAAAGGCTTCTAACCTCACTTAGCAGTAGAAAGACAAAAGCTAACCTTGAGAACCAATTTCTTGGTTCCCAGCAACGACGCCATTTGATTCGGACCTTAGTTCTTACCCTTAGAGGTCAAATAAAAAATAATCCAAGGATTGCAATATAGGATGCAACCTCAGGTCATTTTACTTAATTGGAACCTAAATGAATGGACCTAAGTTAACCTATATGTCATGCAATGCGAACTGATTGGGAAAAGGGGGGTTTGATCTTTGAAAACATTAATTGAACTAAAATGAATTGTAAAATGTATGTATATTTTTGGATTTTTGGGAATAGAAAAACGGAAAGATTAAAACAAATGATCAAAAAGTGATAGAATCCTCTTGAAAATGAGCTTTGGCCATCATAGTTCGAAGTTGATTTTTATGGAATAGAAATCGCTAAGCTTAAAAATGAAAACCTTAAAGGACTCTTTAAGTCCAGGATTTTGATCAATAGGACTCCATTTCTCAAGATCCCGTTAAGCGCTCTTAGTGTGTATGGTAGGATTTGTCAATGCAATGGATCAATTGAAATCTAGCGTCAACTCAATATCAAACACAAGCATGCAAGACAATAGAGAATCAACAAGATCACAAGTAGACATATATGAGACTTCATATATTTAAGCTTAAAGTTCTACATCAACCAATCCAACTACGCAATGAATATCCAACATTTGATTAAACTATAATCAAGTATTTTAAACTACAAATCACAAATCCCAAACCTAGGAATTTATAAACTCATAGCTGAACATGGATTAATTACTCCCCTCTTAAGCTCATGGAACTCCAGCCATTACTACATCTTCAAGAGGAAGGAAAAACGCCTAGCCATGCATTGCAACCGGAAGCTTTACAACTAGGAAAGAATCCAAGCTACCAATAGTGGAAGTTGATAGTGAAAAATGCAGGAAAAATCAGAGAGATGAGAGAAGACGATCGTGTAAGATGATGGATCCTATGATGATGATAATGAATCAATATATATTTTTCGGCTCTCTCCAACTTATCCTAAAATAGGTTTTCTCCAAAATGGGTTGCCAGGTCTGTACAGTTAGTAAATTTTCCAAAAATAGTTCGGGTTTGACGCTAATTCGGCTCGTCGAAGTGAACTTTCCCTGAAAGGTATTCTAGGCAGATTATTGTGACTTCACATCAGGTCTTCGCTACGGTGAAATTTTCTCGAAAGGTTTTGCTGGAATTTTTGTGATTCCGTTGTGGCGACGTCAGGTCTTCGCCGCGGCGAATTCTTCCCAAAAGGTTTTTGCTTGAATTTTCTGGTTCACTGCGGCAAAAGGTCATCCTCGCCGCGGCAAACTTTGCCTGTTGTTGGTGTTGACTTGTGTTCTTGAATTTCTTGGTTTTCACTCTTGGCTCTCCTTCTTGAGTTTCCTGCAATAAATAATAATAATTTGTAGTGTCAATTGTCCTAAAAATCAATTTAGTGCAATTTCTAACTATTTGTGACAATTTTACTTTCAAATTACATTAATTCAAAGCAAGCACTCTTAAACTAAACTAAGCACAATATCCGATAATAAGAGCCAAAAAGTATAACAAAAATCATGAAATTGTTACCTCATAATATAGAAAACTTGGGTTCAATCATAAATTCAGAAGCCTAAACAATATTAGAAAATCCTAAATTGTAGGTGCTATCCAAAGAGAATGCGATTGTTAATAATCTTTAACATGAAGGGGGAAGAAAAAGTTGAAGATAAGGTAGTTAATTGCAATGGGGGATAGCATTTTCAAAAGAAAAGAGAGAGTTATCAAATGTTTTGTGAGGCATAAGCAAGAAAAGAGTGAGTTATCAAGTGTTTCTGAAGGGAAATGTTATTTTTGTCGACCATTGAAGTATATTAGTCTACCATCAAGGGTTGGTTGTCAATTAATATATGTAGTCAAATTGCTCACAAACTCATTGGAAGAAAAGTTTTCTTAAGAAAAGGGGGACATTAGTTAACTAGAGAAGCAACCAAACTCTTTATAAACTCATTGAAAAGAAATCACTATCAGGTGAAGTGACATTGGTCAATTACAAAGAGACATTGACTAACCAACGTTTCTAAGTGATCGTCCAAATTAGTGCCCAAGTAACTAGCAAACTCACTGAAAAGCAAAAGGGAGGTTACTTTTAAGGACGTTGGTTAACCAAAATGAGATATTAGTTAACCAGTTGATTATTTAACTTGAGAAGCAAGCTTTGAATTTTAAATTAAAACATCAAAACACTAAATAAATCATGGAAATATCAATCAAGAACTATTATAAACATTAAAGGAGATTTTAAACAAATAGAATCATATTCAATCCTTTCATAATAACATCATTCAGTGGTTTAATAAAACTACATCCTAATTGATTTAGTATGTCAATAGATTTTAACTTAATATTTCTATTTAACATAATATATAAGTTTAGTTCCATATATACTAAAGAAATGTTCAATTTTTTTATTCATAGTGTAAACCCAAATATTCATCACTAAGATTTTATACTCAAATTGACAAATGCGAGCAATTTGTGACAAATTTCTAAAGTATGAACTAATAGTTACCTATTATCAAACGCTACTTATGATATAATTCGAATGAAGATTCTTATTTAATTTTCAATCTATTAAGGATGTCTTATCATTTTCATCTCCCTCACTTGGTTCAATAATCGACTCTTTTGAAGAGTCTTTGATGATCATCCTTATTCTTTTTTTTCACATTCTACATAAACATTTTCAAGATTTTCATGGACACAAGAAGGTTAGATTCATGAAGATAAAAAATCATAAATTCTTTAAAAATATTGCTCAATTCAATGAATATCATCTCTACTTCTTACTATTTGCTCGTATAAAACATGCCAATTAATATGTGTTTGGAACCCATATGAACTTGGTTCCTTGGTTGTTAAAATCCTTCTTTTTAGTTCACACTTTAAAAGGTTAGCTTGTGGTTCTTTATTTGAGAAAACAAGATCTATCAATATTTCTAAACTTGCCATAAATGTATAAATTATATAATGATCCTCTTCAAACTTCATATTAGAATCTTCAATTTTGAAATTGTTATCCCTCTTTTCATCAACATTAGTGATGGAATCATCACCATATTTTTATTACTGTCGGCAATTTTCATTGGACTTTGACAACTGAAAACATAGGATGATCAGTATTGCAACTCTTCCATGGCTTTCTCATGTTTTATCTTCTGAAATTAACCACAGTTATATTCTTCTTATTGTTCAAGTTCTTTTTCGTTGCGTATCATGTGGCTGTCGATTGCTTGAGAAATTATTATATTTTGAGAACGCCCAGAAGCTCTAATACCAATATTATGATCAAGATTCTTTTCTTTTTTCTGTAAATTATGCATTAAGAATGTGTAACATAGAGAGCAACAATTGATACGTCCAAGTTATACATGGAAACTATCTAATCAACACCACGAAATGTCAGTAATCGATAGACCAAGTATGATTATCTTCCCTGTGGTTTAATCGTCACCAATCGTGTAACAGTACATATCTAGTGTTAAGTCCAGTCTAAAACATCATATATATAATGGTTGTAGTAAATTTTCCAACACCTTATAAGATTGTAATCAGGCAGAGAGAGCTTTACTATGTACTAATCTTTAAGAGCTGGAAAAGCGTTTTAAACAAATCTTAGCAGCACTGGAAAGTGAAAACCATAAATTATCATGCCAATTTCTTACCACCTTCTCAAAATCTACAAGGCACCCTCATGAATCACGACACAATAAACAGCTTCTGACAACCCCCGCAATTTCTTGCTGTTTCATGAAGTGCCATATTTTAAGGCTTGCTTAACTGCTAACCTAATAACTAAACTAAAAAGCACAAGTAAGAAAACTTATCTACAAAACTTCATATAATAAAAAGCTAAAATGGAGCTGATCCCGTTCTTCGAAGCTGATACTTTGGTTCAGGTGGAGGCACACTACCCATAATTTTCACAAGTTCCTGTAAGTAGAGGATAACTCGACATAAGTTGACACTGACACGAGAAAAACAGAAACAAAAACAGATACAAATTTGCATGCGCACAAGCAATAAAACTGGTAACATAACAAAAAGAGAACAGATTAACATTTCAACGAGGGAAAGTTTCAGACTAAATAAAACAAAATAGAGAAAAAGAGGAATGTAGCCAACTCCAATAATTAATGAAACAAAGATTTGTTTGAGAAAATTCACAAATGTATTAAAACATTTTTACCATTTTATTTCAGATGTACTCTCAAGATTATTCATTAATGCTTCTGATGAAGAAAATATATATGGCTAGCAAACTGAATAGCTATCTTAGGCATCTTAACTGATTAAGAAGCAAGGTTTCCATCTTTATCAATACATTCTTCGATGGCTAGGCCCATAGTGGACATTCTTGAAGCATCAGATTGAAGAACGAAGTTCTATAACAAGCAGAGAAAAGAACTCTCTTGGCTCTGCCTAAGAATGTAAGTGATGGATGAGGCAAGGCTCTAAAACAAGCAATCTCGCCTCATAACTGGAAAATGGAGAGAAAAACATCACAATTTCAAGCATGTATGTAGAAAATGGTTTTCAGAGGATAAGTTTCTTCAAGGTAAGGAAGTTAAGCACTTATGACATCTGCGGTTACTCTTTTGTATTCCAATAGTAATAACAATGATAAACTAGTAACTAACTATACCCTGTCGCTGTACTGTTATGACTCTTTTGTATTCCAATAGTAATCAACATAATAAACTAGTAACTAATTATACCCAGTCACCGTATTTTGCACTGTTAGTAATTAAAATTCCCAGGAACCACAGGATTAGTATCTAATTTTAAAAACGAAGACTTGTTAGGACATAATGAAAGAAATAAGAATCAAAACCTCATTTTGTCCCACACTTTAGCACCACCTGATTTCAGGCACATAAAATCAAAAATCTTGGGTGGGGACCATAGGATGGTGGAATTGACCCTATCACAGGCTTCCTGCCGAAAAACCAGAATGTGAAAAAGCCAAAGTCTTCCTATGAAATTCCCATTAGACTATCTTCACAAAATAACTACCTTATGTTTATGGACCAAAACTAGTCTAATTGGCATAAACAGGCATTTGGTTAAATTAACTATAAGATTCTCTGCTTGGCCCCCTCTAAAGGAAGGTAAAATTATCCTTGAATCTCTTTAATGGAAAACAAATTCTCTTTTGCACCATTTCAGACACCTAGAGTAGGTACCTCACATTCTCACCCTTTAGGTGTGTAGGAAAATAGAGTGGAACAAAAATGACACAATGAATTACGTGGTTCAGTTAATTCAACCTACGTCCACGGGAAAGAACAACATCTATGATATTTCTTCATACTTTTTTCTGTACAAGATATAGTGTTTTATAATGTACAAATAGGATTCTAATTTGGGAAAGAAACCCATTTACGGAAGGATACAAATTAAAAGAAATTGCCTCCAATTTAAGAAGACCAAAATAGAAGGAAATCCCTCAATCTCGTGATTTCCACACTCCCCTTTAAGTTGGATCGCAAATGTTGATCATATCCAACTTGCCAATGAAATCATCGAAATTCTGCCTTGGCAGGCCTTTAGCGAATATATCAGTTGTTTGCTCCTTCGTAGGGATATATATCGTGCAGATTATCCCTTCTTCAACTTTCTCTTTGATAAAGTATATATGCTTGGTTATGTCGCGTTGAACTAGATTGAGGGAAATACTAATTGTTGCTTTGTTATCACAATAGAGTCTCATAGGTGATTCTAATGTGATATGTAATTCTTGCAAGAGTTTCTTTAGCCATAACCCCTCACATATACCATGTGCCACGGCTTTGAACTCAGCTTCAGCACTACTTCGAGCCGCTACATTTTGCTTCTTGCTTCTCCAAGTAACTAGATTTCCCTATACAAAAGTGTAATATCCAGAAGTTGATCTTCTATCATCAGTAGAACCAGCCCAATTTGCATCTGTAAAAATTTCTATTCCCCCTTCCATCACATTTCATAAACAATAGGCCTCTACCAAGAGGCCCTTTAAGGTACCTAAGAATCTTATATACACTCCTTGAAGGTGAGTCTCCTTCGGGTAAACGCATATGTTGGCTCGCCACGCTTACGGCAAAAGCGATGTTTGGTCTGGTATGAGAAAGATATATTAGTCTACCCACTAATCTTTGATTAGGGATGTCAAAAAGGGCCCGACCCACCCGGCCTGATTTTGGCCTGAGTTGACCGACCATTACTTCAAAAACGACGTCGTTTTTGACATTTTTCCTTAAAATTATATATATAGTGGGTCGGGTTGGTCCGGCCCTCCCGTGGCCATTCGAGCCACGAGCCGGTAAGTCAGTGGTTAGGCCAAGCCAGGCCACACACCAAGGGCCTACCCATCCCGGTCTGTCGAGCCCAGCCCGGCCCAGCCCATTGACATCTCTATCTTTTGTATCTTTCTTTGTCAACTGATTTCCCTGCATCAATCGTTCCCCTACTTGTTTCTATAGGAGTATCACTTAGGTTGCAACCCAGCATCCCAATTTCATTTAACAGATCAATCACATATTTTTGTTGCAAGACACTGATCCCTCTCTTAGATCTAGCAACTTCCATGCCTAAGAAATATCTCATCTAGCCAAGGTCTTTTACTTCAAATTTAGTGGCTACAACTTTCTTCAACCTCGCCATTTCGAACACATCATCCCCTATTAGTACAATGTCGTCCACATAGACAATTAAGATGGTTTTCTTCCCTTCTTTGGATTGTTTAAAGAACATGGTATGATCCGAATGGCCCTATTGATATCCTTGACCCTTTATCACTTTAGTGAATCTATCAAACAATGCTTTTGGAGACTGTTTCACCCCATACAATGATTTCTTTAGCTTACAAACTTTTCCTTCCTCCCCTTGTTTACAAAACCCTAATGATAAGGTCATAAAGACTTATTCCACTAACTCACCATTTAAAAAGGCATTTTTTAATGTCAAATTGCTAGAGTGGCCAATCTAAGTTGGCTACCAAAAAGAGTAAGACTCGTATTGTATGCAGCTTTGCCCCAGGTGCATAGGTCACTGTGTAGTCAATACCATAGGTCTGAGTAAAACCTTTTGCAACAAGTCGTGCCATATACCATTCCACCATACCATCTGTCTTATACTTTACTGTGAATACCCATTTGCATCGCACTGGTCTTTTTCCTCTCAGTAACTCCACCACATCCTATGTCTCATTCTTTTCAAGAGCCTTCATTTCCTCCAATATTGCTCCCTTCCACTCAAGGGTTTAAAAAGCCTCATGGATATCTTTTGGGATTACAATCCTGTCAAGGTTAGAGGTAAAAGCACAATATTTGGTAGATAAGGTATTATAGGACACAAATTTTGAGATAGGATGAAGAGTACAAGAACGTGGTTGTTTTCTCAGAGCAATAGGGAGATTTAGGTCATCAAAATTTATTACCTAGTTATGGTGGGTTGGATTCGTCACTGGGCCTGACTCCTTTGGTGCTTCGGGTGTGAGGTTCTCTTGAGATTGTGGCTTTCGCGTCCTTGAGTAAACCAACACTTCTTTCTGTTTCTTTTCATCTTCCCCCAAAATTGCTAAAGGAACTTCACTTGGTGAGGATTCTATGGGTCCACGAAGAAGGAACTCAAGGTCCACGAACCGAGCTTCATTCAAGTGCTCCCCCTGAAGTGAGGGCGGCGAGTAGGGTGCGGTTTCAAAGAATGTCACATCAAAGCTAACGAACATGCGACGGGTGAGGGGGGCCATAACATTAGTAGCCTTTCTTAGTAAGGGAATAGCCAAGGAAGACACATTTAATGGCTCGTGAATCTAATTTGGTGCAATTATGAGGGTGGACATGAACAAAGGCAGTGCACCCAAACACTCTTAATGGCAAGTCAGAAATGACTCTTGAGAAGGAAAAAGATTCCTGAAACTTTTGAACTGCTGTGATAAAGGAGAGGATACGACTAGGCATCCAATTGATTAGATAGGTGGGCTGTAAGAATAGCATCCCCCCAAAAAGTTTTAGGTAAGTGGGTAGTGAAGAGTAAGGCTCGTGCAACTTCAAGGACGTCTCAGCTTTTTCCTTCAACAATCCCATTTTGTTGAAGTGTATCTACACATGAGGTTTGTAGGATTATGCCATGCTCTTGAAGGTATGTGCCTAACACTTTGTTAAAGTACTCAGTACCATTATCAGTATAAAAAATTTGAACATTGGTTTGAAATTAGGCATAGACCATAGAATGGAAATTCATAAAGACTGAACAAACATCAATCTTATCACATAAGAGGTATACCCAACAAAGACGTGTATGGTCATCAATAAAGGTGACAAACCACGTTCTATTTGGCGTATGGGATGGCCCCCACAAATCACTATGAATCACGATGAATGGTTTGGATGTTTGTATATTGATCTAGGAAATTGTGCCCATTGGTGTTTTGCAAATTCACAAATTTCACACTAAAAATCACGAACTGTTTATTCAAGAAAAGGGATGGGCACAAACGTTTCATATAATGAAAATTTGGATGACCCATCCTAGAATGCCACAATAAAAGTTCACTATCTTTAGAAAGAAATGCAAAACCACAACCAATCTTAACATGATACTGAGTAGTGTGACATCGGTCACATACAATCTCCTCCTCAATTAGTAGAGTTTCTCACATTCTTAGCACTGTCAATCGTCTTCCCCAATGATAGATCCTGAAAGGTTCAATAGGAAGGGAAAACATTAGCTAAACAATTCAATGTCTTAGTCAATTGGCTTATAGATAATAGGTTACAAGATAATTTAGGGACATGAAGGACCGAATCAAGAGTAATAGAGTCAGATAACCAAATACTCCCTTTGCAGGCTACCGAGAAGATAGAAGCATCTGCAATTTTAACCTTTACATTCCCAGAACAAGGTGAATATGTAGTAAATAAATGATAAGCATTAGTCATGTGATCAGAGGCTCCTCGGTCAATAATCCATGGAGTATGAACACAAGTACTTGCGGCTTTTAGGCAACTACCTCGCTGGGCTAATGATCCAGAAGCAGATAATTGACTAGATGTTTGGAAAGTCGAGAACAACTAATAGAGTTTCTCCAGTTGTTTAGAACTAAAGCTATCGCCATTCTTCTCTCGTTGACCCTTTTCCATCTGTTGGTTTACTGTGGCTTGATAACCCCGATTTTGCTTTCTGGGTTTTCAATATGCCAGTTTTTCGTGTATTTCCCAACACACTTCTTTCAAATGGCCTGGTTTTCAACATTGTTCACACCAAGGATGCCCTTTCTGCTATTTTGGGCCCAAAATCTACTGCTGGGATGGGCCAGAGCTTATAAGTTGTTGATTTTGGCTAGAGCCCGCTTGCCACTGATATTGGTCAGATCGTGACCCGCAATCTACTAGGGCAGAGGATTCATGTGCTTCTTTCTCCTTCAACATGACTCGCCGCTAACTCTCCTCATGGCACACCTCTGCAAATGCCTCTCTCGTCTGAGGCAAAGGGTGTTGACTAAAGATTTGGCCCCTCACTTCGTCGAGTTATCGATTCAACCCTACCAGGAACTCAAAGACATGTTCGCGTTCTACCTTCATCTTGTAGCATGTACTATCGTTAGGGCATTCCCAAGCCTCATCTGAACTCAGATCAAGCTCTTGCCAAAGCCCCACCGTTCCCATATAATCCTAGGTGACTTCACTTTCGCCTTGTTTCAATTGCCACAGCCTAGTCTTGATCTCGAAGATTTGGGAAGCATTTTTAATGTCCAAGTAGGTCTCCCGAATGGCCTACCAAACATCGTGTGCTGTCGCAAAAGCAAGTAGGTCTTTCCGAATGAGGGTTGCACAAAGTTCACCAGCCATGCAATCACCATTGAATTTTCAGAGCTCCAGCGTTGCAGAGCCGATGCCTCAGTGGTGAGTGGTTTCTTCGCCTCTCCGGTAAGATAGCCCATTTTTCCTTTTCCATCTATCATCAACGTCATTTTTCCTTTTCGATAGTTTCTTCCGTTTAGTTTCTCAACTGTGAGATTGAAGGAGGAAGACTCCAAATTTTGTGTGCCCAAGGTAAAGGACACCTCCCTCTCGTTATCGAGAGCTTCAGAGGGAATGGAGCTGCTGGTGGCATCAATCATTGAGGAAGGCGGTCACACCCGCTCTAATACCATGTAGGAAAATAGAGTGGAACAAGAACGATACAATGAATTACGTGGTTCGGTTAATTCAACCCACATCCACAGGAAAGAATAACTTCTATGATATTTCTTCATACTTTTTTTCTATACAAGATATAGAGTTTTATAATGTACAAACAGGATTTTAATTTAGGAAAGAAATCCATTTACGGAAGGATATAAATTAAGAGAAATTGCCTCCAATTTAGGAAGACCAAAATAGAAGGAAATTGATGCAGGAGCAGTTAGTTTAGTTTTCCTAGTTAATATTGGATTTCTTACTATTTAGTATTTCTTAAGTTATTTGG
>JAOSBP010013890.1:0-10826 GCA_027563825.1 Erythroxylum mucronatum | reverse complement strand
GAAGAGCAAAGGTGGAGGAAACAACATTAATTTCTATTTTAGCCTAACACCTCTCCACATGTCACCATGCATGTGAGTCATTTGTCTCATCTATAAGCTGCCACATGTCACCTTGTAATTGATCCATTATTTTAATATTTTTAATCTAAAAATACCCCAAATTTTCAGAAAATTCTTAATATTCCCAAAAATTCCAAAATATTACTAATAGTCTCCAAATAAAATTTTCAGCTTGAATAATTCGCTTAAAATTTCAAAATATCCAAAATGTACCAAATTTGTTTTGAAAATTTCTAAAATTCACCAAAAATTCCAAAATAATAACAACACTCTCCAAATAAATTTTTAATGCAAATAATCCACAATTCACATTTTTAATCGCATTTATAAATCAGTTATACCCGAAAAATGTCATGAATGCATGTCAATTATTGTATGTGTCCAGAATGTTTATGCACAAATAAGCAAATATTCAAATATGTAAAGCATAAAATGTGTTGAATTTCCTTAATATCTTAACCCCTAATATGAGGTGTTACATCTATAGTTCCTGTCATGGGCAGAGGAAGTATCAAAATTCATACCAAAGATAACTCCGAACAAAGCATTGGTAATGTATTTTTTGTTCCAAATTTGAAAACTAACCTACTTAGTGTTGTACAACTTTAAGAAAAAGAATTTGAGATTTCTATTAAAAATGGAGTTTATCATATTCAAGATCCACAAAGGGGCCTGATTGCTCAGATAAACATGACACCAAACTTAATGTTTCCATTGGCTCTTAAGAACTCATCCACAATATGTTTTTCTGCAAAATAGAAGATGAAGCATGGTTGCGGCATTTTTGCTACAACCACTTGAATTTTGGTAGTCTAAAAACTCTTTAGTAGAAAAACATGGTTAAAGATCTCCCACAATTTCAAAGTCCCTCCTAAGTATGTGAAGACTGTGCCATCAGAAAACAACATAGAGATAGTTTTTCTAAAGGGAAATCAAGAAGAGCAAAGCAAATCTTGGAGCTCGTGCATTCTGACATTTGTAGGTGTATTACTCTAACTTCAAATGGTGTTAAACATTACATTATAACATTTATTGATGATTAGAGTCGAAAAATGTAGGTGTATTTTTTTACAGGAAAATCCTGAAATAATAATAGCCTTTAAAAAATTCAATGCCTTGCTAGAGAAAGCTGCAGAAATGCTATAAAGATTTTTGGAGTGATCGTGGTAGAGAATATAATTCACAAGAGTTTATAGATTTTTGTGAAGCTTATGGAATTCAAAAACAACTTACAGTAGCCTACACGCCTCAGCTCTGAACGGAAGAATCAAACAATCATGGATATGGTTCAGACCATTCTAAAGAGATGTGGGTTGGTGAGAAGTTTTTGGCTAGAAGCTATCAACTGAAGCATTCATTTATTGAATCGAAGTCCAACTCTTATTGTAAAAAATTAGACTCTTGAAGAAGCATGGAGCGGTCACAAGCCAAGTGTGGAACACTTCATAATTTTTGCTTGCATGGCCTATGCACAAGTTCCAGATCAAAGAAGAAGGAAGTTTGATGAAAAAGGATAAATTTGTCTTTCTTAGAGTAAGTGAGCATTCTAAAGCATATAAGTTATTCAATCCTCCTAGCAAAAGGATTATCATTACTCGTGATGTGATTTTTGATGAAAGAAAATTCTGGTCTTGGAATAACAATTCTGTTGAGCAACAGCTTTCAGCAAACTTTGACGGAGATAAAAGCGACATAAGGCAACAACTTGTTGCTGATCAAATTGCTCTAATTACCACTCCAGTTATTGTATCAACAGTTGAACATCGACCTTAGTGTGAGCGAAGGAGGACTGCATGGATGGATGAGTACCAAGTGCCTATAATTGATCAATATGAGGATCTATTAACTCTTTTTTTTTCTATTTTCAGACTATGATCCTGTGACCTTTGAAGAAGCTATCAAAGAAACGAAGTGGAGGGAGGCTATGGATGCTGAAATTGAAGCCATTGAACGAAACAATACATGGGGTTTGACTGAACTCCCAGAAGGACAAAAGTCTATTAGCGTGAAATGGGTCTATAAGACCAAGTTAAATGAGAATGGTGGTGTGGACAAATGTAAAGCACAATTGGTGGAAAAAGGCTATAAGCAAGAATATGATGTTGATTACAAAGAGGTTTTTGCTCTTGTTGCAAGGCATGAAACAATTAGGTTGGTACATGCTTTGGCTGCTCGAAATTCACAGCCTTTGTTTTAGGTAGATGTGAAGTCTGCATTCCTTCATGGTGATTTAGAAGAAGATGTATTTATCAATCAACCCCCTGGTTATGTTAAGTTTGGAGATAAGCATAAAGTCTACAAATTGAAAAAGGCACTTTATGGTTTGAAGCAAGCTCCAAGAGTTTGGTATAGTCGGATTGCTACATATTTTGCAAATATGGGATTTGAAAAATGTCCTTATGAACACACACTTTTTATCAAAGTTGGAGAAGGGGGAAAGTTGGTTATTGTTTGCTTATACGTGGATGATTTGATTTACACTGGTAATGATAGTGCTTTGATGCAAGAATTCAAGTTATCTATGATGCATGAGTTTGAAATGACAGATATTGGACCATTGCATTATTTTTTGGGTATTAAAGTGGTTCACTCCAATGTTGGAATTTTTATTTGCCAAAGAAAGTATGTACGAGAAGTTTTGAACAGGTTTAAAATGAAGGACTGCAATGTTGGAAGTACACCTATGGAGTTTGGTTTAAAGTTGTCCAAGGTCTCTGAAGGCAAGGATGCGAACATCACACTTTACAAACAAATTGTGGGTAGCCTAATGTATTTGACAACCACAAGACCTGATATTATGTTTACTACGAGCCTAATTAACAGGTATATGGAGCACCCAAAAGAGATGCATCTTCATGCTGGTAACAGGATTTTTAGGTATCTTCAAGGTACTAAAGAGTTTAGGTTATTCTATAAGAAAGGAAAGAAGTCAGAATTATTTGGTTATTTCGATAGTGATTATGCTAGGGATGTGGATGATCGAAAAGCACCTCAGAATATGTTTTATGTTTAGATTTGAAGTTGTTTCTTAATCTTCTAAGAAGCAATCAATTGTCACCTTATTAACAACTGAAGCAGAATTTATAACTGCAGCAACATATGCTTCTCAAGCATTATGACTAAAAAGAATTCTTGAAGAGTTGTAGTTCAATCAAGAAGCTATCATGATTTATTGTGACAATAGTTCAACAATTAAATTGTCCAAGAATCCTATTCTACATGGAAGGAGCAAGCATATTGATGTGAGGTTTCACTTCTTACAGAACCTTGTGAAGGACAGAGCCATCAATCTCATCTACTGCAGAACTGAAGATCAAGTTGCAAACATATTTACCAAATCTCTAAAGTTTCCTATGCTCCAGAAGCTAAGAGCATTGTTGGGTGTTTGCTCATGGAATAGTTGCTTTTAAACTGAGAACTGCAGAATTTTCAGTTTAGGGGAGGGAGTGTTGACTCAGTCTGAATTGTTCTGTTTATTTGTTTTATGTTATAGCACGTTTCAGTAGTTTTTAGGAGCATGATTTGCAAGTTTAAATGCAGTATTCTAATTTGTTGAAGTTGATAAGTTCACGTTCCTAGTTATTAGTCGTTGGCCACTGGCTCTATAAAGAGAGCATAGGATGTACTTCTTTTAAAAACAGTTTCTTTTAAAATAAAAGTTTGCTTCACTTCTCTTATGTTCTATGCTTCTCAGTCTTTCGTGTGTCTATTTGTAATAATTATTACGTGAATAAAGAACTCCATTTTCTTTCCCTAAGTTAGAGTGAAAGTACCGTATCAATTAAAATTATGATAATTAAGTAGAATGTTTTAAGATTTATTTGTCTAAACTAGGGCTTATGCTACTTTGAGCTAGTTCGGACAGTTGGTTTATTTTTTTGATAAAATTTGAAATTAATAATATAATTGATAAAAATATCCTACATGATCTTTTTTCTTGTAAAAATATTCTTTAATTTAATTTTAAAAATAACTAAGTTAAAATTATTTATCATTATGTGATTAAATTATCATATTCATATATTTCTCTCTGAAATTAATGTTAAATAATTTAATAATTTTAATTAATAATAAATTAGATCATAATAAAAATGAAAATAAATCAAACAAACTTCTTTAATAATTTTAAAAACCAAAATAAAGTTGGGCCGAGCTTCCATGTATATTACTCATTTTTTGGACTTTGCTCTCCTTATGCGTCGCTACCATTAGCCCTAGTTCGCTCAATGGTCTAAAGAGTGTGGACTTATTGCATCAAAATGTTTGTGTGGACAGTGGACTGACTATAGAAGCATCATATATTCTACATTGAGATGCGACGCGATAGACTATAGAAGCATCCATACAATTTTTTCCCAGTCCATCCATGACATTAATCGCTGCTATGCTAATAACATATGATGAACAACGTACGTAGTGAAACCAATTTTTGTGGCTATGATGTTCATGTGAAGGTTTCGTTATACAAGTTTAATTTATTGTGTGAAGCCAGCTTGATTAGTTTTATATATTTGTTAACACACCCCTTAAGTGAAATATTTTTAGGTTTGAAACTTACACAGACTCACTCCATCTTACGACTCTCTCTACTTTGTGCTGAATAATAAGTGAGTAGTAAAATTTGAACTTACGATCACTTAGTGACAAAAACTCTAATATTATATTAAATGACTGTTTCATCGTAACTGCTTAAGCAATGTAAGCCTTGCAAATAGAGAAGGGAACACATTTCAGTTAAAATAAGAAAGAATCACACTGACATCTATCTTATTATTCACCGAATTTTGTTCTTCTCAAAATACAGAGATGTCGAGTATATACTTGCTAATATACTAGCCAAGCTTACTAAGTACATCATTGAGAACAGACACAGTTTCGGCGTAGAACTTCTCCGCTTGCGGGGTACTCTTGATTTTTGCGGCATAATCCAGCTGCAATTACAAGTATATATGATCCAAAATTTCATTTATTCAAAGGAAAGGACAGGAAAACTGATGCGAGATAGGGTAGTACATTGCTGATAGATTGAAAGAGCTTGGAAGTGAGTTCCTCGAGGGATTTCTTCTCTTCCTTGGGTTTCGCAGCAATGACAGTGTTAAGGTCATAGCGAAGGTACTCAGCCTTGAGACGAAGATCATTTTGAACATATGGCCAAGCCTTCTTGTCTATCAACGCCTTCACACCAACAATGTCCTTTGCGGACTCTTTCGCTCTGCCCAATGCCTCAGTCGGTGAAAGCGGCTGCAGGTAGAACCTCTTCTTCAGTGGCAGCTCAAGGTCTCTTGCTTCGTCCGAGTTCAGTGTCCCAGCTGCCATGCACCAACCAACAAATTTTAATTCATATTTCACCTTAAATCCTAAATCATGAATATAGATAGCTAGGAACTTACGAAGGCCACCGGATGGAGGTGGAGGAGGGCCGACTTTGATAGGAATACCTTCGGCGAGTGCAGCCTGGACGAATGGTCCAGAAACCAATCCGGAGGCAACAAAACCCAGCATGGTGCGGCGCTTAGTTTCAGGGACCTGTTGGGCTCTAACGGCGAATCCAGGGTGAGAAGCCGAGAGACAAGCGGTATTGATTGGCATAATCACACTGGAGTGGCTTGAGCGGCTCAGCCGGAGGCTGCCGTCAAGGACAGCAACTTGAGAAGAGCCACGAAGGCCAGTCATGGAAGCCATTTCTCAATCTCGATTAAGTTTTGATACTCCGATCAGCTTTATATATTTATTTATATATACCGGCGAAGGACCTTACCTGCCCCGTTTATTGGTACTCTCCAAAGCTGGTGAAACACGTCTCTTTTACTCTGATCGACTAGAATTACGACACGCTTATTGTTGGAATATTACATTTGGGCCTGGGCTCTTGGATCTAGTCCAAAAAAAAAAGGGGAAAAAATCACAACGTTCGATTAATTTGAGTAAAGGGAAGCGCCCTCAATTCTCTCTCCAATTTCAAAAATTTTCGTTCTCCGCCCAAATCAACTAGTCTCTCTCTTACTCATCTCTCTAAGTTGCTGCGGACGAGAGGCGACAGCCATGGCTTCTCGGAACCAGAATAGACCACCGCGAAGTCCTTCTGCTGTAAGAACCACCTGCCTCCCCCTTGTCTCTTGTTTTAACTCTTTCTTTGGTTGAGTTACTCTGAAATCTTTGTAGAAGAAGGAAGGTATCCCCTTGGACAAGCGTAGGAAGATCGGGGTCGCGATCGGAAGATCTGGGTTTGGTCCGGACCGCAAGCCATTAAGTTCACTTAGTGCTCGGAAACAAGATGATCCTACTTCCAGCGATATGGGTAGCACAGAAGGTGCCAACACAATTGACTTCACCAAAGAGTCAGTCGACGCCTTGCTCAGTGAGAAGCTCAAAATGAAAAAGTTTGACCACAAGGTTCTCTTCTTTCTTCTCTGGTCTTATCTGCTTTATATTGCGTTCTTATCATGCTGACTTTATTTGTTATTTTGCAGGGAAACTTGGAATTAGTGAGTGATCTGAATAGTAGGCTCAAGCTTTGCATCAAGTGGTTTCAGAAAAGAGACGCGGAGCATTTGGATGAGGAGGCCAAGCTTCGATCTGCTTTGGAAATTTCTCAGAAAGCACTCGCTGATACTGGTGACAATAACAGCATCTCTGAAATTTAAGATATTACTTGAATGTTTTTGCATATCTAGGGTTATAAGTGAATGACTGAAACATCTGTATTTGGATGAATTCATTTGTTGATCACCAGAAATGCATCAATTGTGAGTAAGCATTAAATTTGTAGATAGGATATGACCTAGATTTGGTAAAAGCCAAACAGTTTAACGTGAATTCGTTTCTTATGCTTTTAGCGGCGGAAATGGAGATTAAGGAAGAGAAATTAAGTGCTTCTATTGCACAGTTAAAGGAAGAGAGTGTTTCTTTGCAGAACAGACTTACCAAAGAAGAATCAGAAAAGCTGGTAACGTCACCATTAGAGCAGCATTTCGATTCTTTTCTTTTTCCTTCTCGCTTCCTTTAGTTCTAATTTATGTGGTGCAATGAGTAGGACGCAATTGATTGTCATAAGAGAGAAAAAGAAGCGAGAATTTCCGCCGAGAGTTTAAACGCTTCCCTTTCCCAAGAACTAGAAAAAGCTCAACAAGAGATAGCCGCTGCCAATCATAGGGTACTGTCCATTTTATTCTTCTTACTTTTGATTATATTAATATCTAATGGACTAACACAGCAGCTCTTATCGTTATTATTCACTGATTTTGACTCGCATTTAATGATCGTTTTCTCCCTTGCCCAGTATTTTCAGTTTTCTAGTAGAGTATCCTGTAACAATCTTTGAACTTTCGCTTAAATCTATAGGCTGCTTCTCTTGATGATATGTACAAACGATTACAAGAGTACAATTTGAGTCTTCAACAATACAATAGCAAACTGCATTCTGAACTTGAAGCAGCTCGTGACTCACTCAAGCGAGTAGAAAAGGAAAAGTCAACTATAGTGGAAAACCTCAGCACTTTAAGAGGCCATTATAATACTTTACAGAAGGAATTAACTCTCTCTAGGGTGAGTCTCATGTGGGGTTATGACAATTCTATTGTTATTTCCTGTTGTGTGTGGATTAGCATGTTCTTACTGCTAAACACACATCAACGAAATGGTTGGGAGTTAACTTAATGTCTCCATCTTTACAAATTTAGAATTCTCAAGACGAGGCTGTGAACCAGAAAGAATCATTAGTTAATGAAGTTAAATGTTTACGAGGGGAGCTGCAACAAGTCAGAGATGATCGCGATCGTCAGGTCTCAGAGGTGCAGGTCTTAACAGCCGAAATCGTAAAGTACAAAGAGAGTACAGGCAAATCTGTTGCAGAGTTGGATCAATTGATGACCAAAACAAAATCCTTAGAGGTTTGTTTACACACACACACAATGTTATTGCATGAGTCATCTGTTATTGCTTTCAAAGGTGTTTAACTGGCTCTATATATGTAGGAGACGTGTTCTTCTCAAAGGGAGCAGATACGTTTACTAGAACATCAACTCATGGCTGCAAATGAGAAGTTGAAGGTCAAGTGTAGTGAACATTGTTTTATTTCCTCTCGATCCCTTGCATCTTCTCAGGTTCTTTCTCACTTGACATTTACAATGTCATTCTTCAGACGGCCAACTTGTCTTCTTCAGAGATAAAGACAGAATTTGAAGAACAAAAAAAAGCCTTAAGTGAACTACAGGAGCGTCTTGTAGATACAGAGCACCAACTAATTGAAGGAGAGAAGTTGAGGAAAAAGTTGCACAACACTATATTGGTAATTCATTTTCGGTTGCTCTTTGCGTTTCATAAAAGGCTTTAGTTATACTGAAAATCTCTTGTATTGCAGGAATTAAAGGGGAATATACGTGTCTTCTGCAGAGTGCGTCCCTTGTTACCTGATGATGGTGCTGTAACAGAAGCACCAGTTATCTCTTATCCTACCTCCACAGAAGCTCTTGGTCGTGGCATTGACTTAGTGCAAAGTGGTATATATTTATATATCTTTGTGTCACCTTTCACAGTTGGTTCAAACTTCAAAGTCCATAGGACATATTTGCATTCATGTCAGCTGTAGTTTTACTGCTCATGTGAGTATGGTGATCAAAAATTACGTGCACAAGCCTTCGAGGATATTGTTTAAGAAATATACCCATCACAAAATTGCCTATTTGCTAATCCATTGGTATTTGTTACCAGGCCAAAAATATGCTTTCACATTTGACAAGGTGTTTAGTCATGACGCTTCTCAGCAGGCTGTTTTTGTGGAAATATCACAGCTAGTACAGAGTGCCCTTGATGGCTATAAGGTAGTCAATTTAGCTGATTTGCTTCTGTCAGATTATGGCCAGAGCTCCATTTTTTATCAAGATATTATTTAGATACCCAGGCTTAAAAGAAAATTAGATGGTTTATGTTTGCAGCTTGAAATAATGTGTTAGTGGTCAATTACTTAGAGACATGCAAACCTCACTTGGTTAATGAAATGGATAATTAATATGTCATCTTGGGTAAGTTGGTTCTGTTGGTATAGGAGCATATAGTCACTAGGCCACCCTGCTGAGGTAATCCAGAGGATGAAACACTGTGTTAAACTCTGCGCAGCTAATTGGTTTGCGATTTTTTTCACTATTATTTAATTTGTCTTAGGCCATTAAAGTATGAAATAACCTTTCCAGTCTGATATTTTCAGGTCTGCATATTTGCTTATGGTCAGACAGGTTCGGGAAAAACCTATACCATGATGGGTAGGCCAGAGGCTCAAGAGCAAAAAGGTCTAATACCTCGTTCTCTAGAACAGATATTTCAATCTAGCCAGGCCCTCATGGCACAGGGTTGGAAGTACAAAATGCAGGTAACGTCTTCTATTTATATTTTCACTCGTCAAATGTTGCCCTAGTAATGATTGCTTCGGAAACTTCATAGGCCTCAATGTTGGAGATATATAATGAAACCATCCGTGATTTGCTGTCAGCAAATAAATCAAGTGGTACAACAGATAGTGGTGTTCCAGGAAAGCAATATACTATCAAACACGATGCAAATGGAAATACACACGTCTCGGATCTTACCATTATCGATGTTTCTACAATAGATGAGATATCCTCCCTTTTGCGACAAGCGGCACAAAGCAGGTAAACTGTAGGCGGATTGTATCAGTTATTCATTTTTTTTTTTTTATGTTTCTACAGTTTTGAAGTTGGTAGTTGGTTATGATAATTTGCTGTTTGACATGGGGAACCATCACGCGCAGAGTATTGAGCATGGAATCATAATAATTTTAATTTCAATCTCTAAATAGGAATTTCGTTATCTCTAAATAGGGATTTCGTTATGGCAAAATTTCTTTTCCAGGTCAGTAGGCAGGACGCAAATGAATGAACAGTCATCAAGAAGTCATTTTGTCTTCACTTTGCGAATTTCTGGAATAAACGAGGTAGGAATACCTGTAATTTCATGATGTTTGTATGCCAATATTTTCTGCTTCATCTAAAAATTTTCTTTAATGGGTTTTTAGGGTACTGAACAACAAGTACAGGGAGTATTAAACCTCATCGACCTTGCTGGGAGCGAACGACTCTCAAAGAGTTTGTCAACAGGCGACAGGTTAAAGGAAACTCAGGTATCTTCAATTTGACTGGGATGCTATTATATGTCTTCATCTCAATATGATTACCTAATTTTCTCGTGTCCGAACAGGCTATAAATAAAAGTCTATCGTCATTGGCTGACGTCATATTCGCCTTAGCAAAGAAGGAGGATCATGTTCCCTTTAGGAATTCAAAGTTAACGTATCTTCTCCAGGTAGAGTAGCTCCTTTAGCATTTTCAACCTCCGCACAATAAGTGCCGTTTTGGACGGTCTTCTTCTAACTCTTTCAAGTTCTATAATCAGCCTTGTCTAGGTGGGGATTCGAAGACGTTGATGTTTGTCAATATTTCTCCTGATCCCACTTCGTTAGGTGAATCACTCTGCTCGCTACGATTTGCTGCCAGAGTCAATGCTTGCGAAATTGGGATTCCTCGACGACAATTAACACTAAAGCCAGCTGATTCCCGTTTGAGTTATGGCTAATTCTGATATGCTCATTGCCAAGTCCTGGCCACAACTCTCCAGCTTGCTAGCAGAGTAGCTATCATTATTCGTAAGAATCATGAATCATGATTCTGTATTGGGGTGTGGGGTTGTACAATATATAATGTTTGGAGTTGTTCTTTCTGCATGGGATGTGTGATCTACTAATTTTACCATAATTA
>JAOSBP010013859.1:0-10829 GCA_027563825.1 Erythroxylum mucronatum | reverse complement strand
CAAGCCACTCTGTAGGATGTAAATCTCCGGCAACGGCTGAAGCGTTGGCGTTAAGAACGGCGTTGCAATTTGTCATGGCCAATTACCCTTCCCGCGGTTACATTTTTATTGATTGTCAAGCTTTATTTTTTGTCCTTAATTCTTAGTCCTTAGACCTCTCTGAGTTTGGTATTATTGTTTTGGACTGTAAGACATTATTAGAGCTTCGACCGGATATCCAAGTTTGATGGATATGCCGCATTATGAATGGCGCTGCTCACTCTCTTGCTCGAGCATCCATTCAATTTTCACTACTGTGTATTTGGAGAACTATTCCGGGAGTTCTCCACTCTCATTATCATTAATCCAAGTGTGGGATCTTCTACTTTCAAAAAAAAAAGTAGTTTACTTAGCTAAATTACTTTATAAATGGTTGCTGAAAAAACCTATATATGCATAAATAGGATTACGAAATGGTGCTGATTTTGATAAACTTCTCAAACTATATAAAATATTGGAATATCTTTTCTCAATGGAACTTGATAAACTTAAAGTTCCTGCTCACAAGTTTGTATGCTATCTTGAATAGCTCTAATAATGCATTTAATATAATTTACGAGATTGATGCCCTTAATAAATCATCTGGAATGCTGATCTGAACAAGGAGTTATCTTTTGCCTGTGCTTGGTTGACAAGTCCTAACCCAAGTTTATAAGTCCTTGCCAGTTTTTGTAATTTTATCATTTAATTAAACTCAATAGGATCTCACCTTGGAGAACTTGATTATACTAATGTAAACATGAAAGAGAGCTTTAATATTGATGCACTAAAGTCAGATGATGATGTTATACATGGGCGTGCAATAACAAGAACATCATTTTCGTGCTAATAACATGGAAGTTAAATAATTGAACAATTAAACTTTTTGCTGAAATAGATGATATATACGAAAGTTTTAATTTATAAGAAACCCATTAAAGTAAAAGGCATTATTTTTTGGAACTTGGTGTTATTAGGTATAGGTGTAAACAAATTATTCAGACTCATCTGCTTTCAGTTTAATTTGACCACGGTCTTACTTTGTTATTGTTAGCAGGCATAGCAAGGTTTTTAATTTTGGACTGTAGGCGGTTGCGATAATTACAATGCGATATGGACATAATTGAGGAAACCATGACACAGCTTTAACTTCCATAGTATATCACCCATAAGTGAAGCAGATTTAGACAGAATATGTATTCAAAGCTGCAATAGCAAAGCATTGAACGCCATAGTTTGAATGTCTACTTTATTTCATTAAAAAAACACACACACACACACATCTGAAAGACATCTATGATCTCTGAGGCATAATTAACGCTGATGGTTGACTTTTGCCAATGGGTTGGACAACATATTCAAGCTGTTATAAAATTTTGCATGTAGTTGTGGCTCATAGTATAGAATCAGACATTCCGATAAGCATCCAAACAATACCTTGATCTCATCCTTACCTCCTCCGTTTGGAGTTGTTTCATTAATTCCTCATAGATATAAGGCTTAAATAGCAAAGGATGTTCTTCATCAACAAGCTCTTCTGGGGCTTTCACAACGAAATCTTCGCGAAATGCTGAAAAAATTCCTGCGGAGTATCTTGGGTTATTTCCTGTCATCATCACCCGATGATATGCAGCTTTCAGAAAACCATTCGTCCAGGCCTACAAAATTTAAAAAATAAAATGCGACTGAAAAAAGATGTCTATGCCATGCTAGTTGTCATTCGCATTTCATTGTCTTTTCTTTCTTGAAATAATTAAAACATTCTTTATAAGTTAATATACTAGTTTGCAGCCTGAAAACCTGAAGCTCATTTATATCTGAAATCAGGTCTCAAGGCTCGGTAATGACATTAAGCAGATTTGGTAAAAAATGGGAATGTTATATGCATATGCTCACACTCCGTTTGCTTTGCACAGAGGTTAAATCACAGAGCGATAATTTCTTTTCTACCAAATAGCTTGGAAATTATATCAGTCGTTGATATCCTTCTGCCTAAATCGTATAGTATGGCCTCAGTTCCTTTTTAATCTGCAGTACATAAGTTAATAGTATGACATTGGAACTTTGATTTATTAACGTGAATAATCCTGAGTCTTGGACTGGAACTCTTAGTAGAACGCAACTTACATGAAAGGTTTCGCCAAACACGACGACGACTGAGCCAGGAAGAGCATTGATCTTGATCCATTCTCCGTATTTGCCTTCTACTTCCAGCCCATCGCCACGGATTTGATACAATATGGTGATGACGTTCTTATCTAGGTGAGCAGTCAATCCCAACTGATCTGTTTCAAAGCCTTGTGGTGCATTATATTTCATAACCCTTAGATTGTAGGAGGCCGAACCATCTAGTTCATCCAAGTACTTTTCAACACCCAAACTCTCAAGAACCATCTTTTTCACCATGGATTCCAGCTCTAGTAAAGGCTTTGTGAACGACCGTACAGTTTTGCTATAACAATATAGGTGGACATATTAACCTGCAAATTGAATCAAAAAAGATGACAAAATTAAGGCAGGATAGGAACCTGAAATTTGGTCTTCCCTCAGGCCAGATCATGTCGACAAAACCGTTGATGTTGTCCAAGGATCTGGGATTTCCAACTCCAAGGCTCTCAAACAGCGGAGCATGGGGCAATTGTCCCACGTAGCCATGGTATGGTCGTTTGTAAACATTTTGACTTTTGGTATCTGCAGGTAGATCAAAAAGGTCTTTCAGCTCATTTTCCATTCGCTTATGAGCATCTAGAGTAAGTTCGTCGAACAATGCTATGAAGCAACCATACTCTTCACCGGCTTTCATTACTTGAGATCGGACAAAATCCCATTTTGGAGTGCCCAGTTTTAGTTTTGACTTGGAAAAGTCTATAATAGGAACACTAAGTTCACCTTCGGAGGCCATGGGGTTTCTGAGGTAGTTATTGGATAACTTGGATGTATCTTACTGCATGCTACCTAAAGTTGCCGACTGAAACTTACATGGTGATAATGAGAATTTGGTTATCTTTGACTTGATGTGCTTTTACCGAATGACATTGTTGGTGCTGCGGCCGGCCGATGACAGTAAAGGCTGTACTTTAACATTATCCGTTCGAGTTTTGGATTCTTTCAGCTTCCTTGAGGAGACGTCCTACCTTTGTTAGTATAGAAAAAGAAATATAAATCAAGGCCGTATTATAGCAAACAACACTCTTTAAGAGATTGCATATTTGGCATATGGATGCCAGCAGTATTTTTGTAGATAGCGTAATGACATTAGAAAACCTTTCTTGGACAATAGTTACTTCTTTGGAGACAAAACCACTTTTTATATATGTGGCCCAAAATTAAGAAAATCACAAATAAATAAATACTGGGAAAACAACAATTCTCAATATTTCATGCAGTTCAACCAAGTCTATCTCTACTGTTATAAGCAGAACAAATTAAGATATTATATTGTAAAAGAAGAAAAACTGAGAGTAGTAAATAGAAATGAATGCTATCGCCGTTTGCTACCATGTGTACTTAAATGACGTTACAAACCAGTACGAATTACTTTCCAAGGAAAAAAAAATGTCAAAACACTATTTTACAATAATCATATCTAATGCAATTGTGTCATTGATTAGGGTGATTCGGGAGCTACTCGCTAGAGATTGGATAGTAAGTCATAGACACATCTACAGGAAAGTCAATCATTGTGCAGGTTGGCTGGCCATTTTCGCTTCATCTTTTGAACTTGAGACAATCACCTTTTAACGCCCTTCTTCAGGGATCTCTTTCCCTTAGTTAATTCAGTAACTTTTTCTGTAATTTCCTTATAATTAAAAAAACTAATATATTTAACCTATTGTAGTGCCTATTAATCCCCCCTGGTCAATCTACTAGTAGTTGTCTTGATATCGAATCAACTAATTAGACGTATCTAAGGAATTGGTGATTATCATAATTTGGTTTCTGGCTTTCACTCTAAGCAATGGAACGGTACCTAAATTTATTTTAGCATCGATTAATTTAATCTGCCTAACGGATTTTGACATATCCTAGTCAAATTTTAGATACTCTATATGGGGGTCCGGATTCTCTGTCCAATATTATGATATTTTATTCTGTCTCATGAACATCAGTCATTTATTTATGTGGGTCCCGCATGAATCTTGCATAAATGAATGGCTGAAATTTATGGGACAGAATAAGACACCATAATATTAGACAGTAGATCTCGTCCCTCTATATGGACAACAAAAAATAATACATGGTCTATTCTAGTATCGATTCTAATGTCTTGGTCAATTGTACTCACCGTCGCATCTCATCAACATGCATAATTATTGCCCTTTTAGGGCCTCAAACCATATAAAGAATAAAATCCACTCATTCAATACACCATGCATACAAATGAGGAACCCAACTATTAAATGCATCTTCAATTTAGTTTCAAAGTAGTTACAGGTGTTTACTGGCAACTTAAATCATAATTTACATGCTTATTATTTTTAAATAAATATTATTTTTGAATAAATATTTATTATTTTTATGTGTTCACATAATCATGCAAAAAATACATAAATTATATAAACTCAACCCTTCAAACTATTAATTTAAAGAAAACCTTATTATGTCAATTCCCTAAATTAATGTTCTTCATCAATATTTTTAAAGTCCAAAACTAAAAGATCCAAATAGTTAATTAACACCCGCTAATTAATATCTATAAACAACTAAACAATTAGCCCATAAAATCTTAGTTGAAAAATACTACTAACTTTTATATGAAGGTTATCCCAAATCTCCTTAATAGTAAATGAAACTTTTTTTAAAAAAATTAAAGAACATTTCATTATAACCATCAGTCGACTAATTATGTTATTTGGTAAAATTGATCCTCTTTTCATAAAGATGTCAAATTCTATTGATCAATGGGAGTCTTTTGATAGATTGATTGGACTTCGATTTACCAATCTCTCTACTTAAATCAATTTCATCCATGAACTCGCTACAACAAACTAGGCTATAGGCTACAAAGAAAAAAGGTAGTCAATTCGTCCAAATTTGTTGCTCATTATATTCATGACGTTATCCAATTGTGATCCAAAACCCTATTAGTTTCTCGTCGCAGAACAGTTTAGGTACCGTTTTCTTGAATAGTAGACAAAGTAAAATTATCAGCTATAATAAGCTCGTCACACTCTGATTTAGACTTATCCAACATCTTAAAATAAATGAAGAAAATCAATATTCAATCAACATATTACTAATATATTATTAATTACTACATATATAATTACAAAAAATATTAACCAAACTTTTATACTTGCATAATTATTTTCTTCTTCTTGTGACACTCATCATTTACTTTCATTATAGCAAGTGAGTTTGTATAGTGTGCTTTTATCATACTCTTGTTCATCTAATTCTTTCTCGCTCTATTTTATGAAACAAAAAAAAAATCTTCAATCTAGTTTCTTCTCATTTTATTTTATGAAATAAAAAAAATCAACGCACAATAAAAAATTTAATGCTTATTTCATTAAAGTGTTCTTTGTACACATAGATCTTACATATTCATCTCAAACAACTACAAATGATATGAACCTTTGATTATCTAATAAGAAGGAATTCCACATTTAAGATGTTAGAGTACTTGCCAACTTTAGCATCGCTAGTCCTTTGTTTCAAAAATGAAGCAACACTTTTTGAAACTTTTAAGTTCTTAATATCCACAAGATTCAATTTCAATTATGAAAAAAAGTAGAAATGTAATTTATCTCAAATTCATTGAAATAATGAAACATAAATTTAAAGCTTTTGGATAATTATCTCAATTTTCAAAACATTTTCAAGCAACTTATTTTCCTTTAGGTCCTTAATATGTTTCGAATAAGGTACTTCCATTCTTGCAATAATTTCCAACTCATTTGACAATAATGATGAAGAAAAGAAAAATGTATTATAATATTGCATCAAATCCAAAAATTTTGAAGGCCTCATTGCTGAATAAGAAGTAAATTCTTCAAGAGTTTAAAATGTGCCAAGAAGTACTTAATCTAGCAAATGAAATCAAGATAGTAATAAATATGAGAAATCACAAAATTAATACAGGAAGAGTAGAAAAGATATCAAACTAGTAGCTGGAACTTACAAATTAAGATGACAAGAGCTCAGGTCTCAAGACGCACAAGAATTTTAAAAGCACTAAGTTGGTACTGTGTGTACATAATTTAATCAACATCTTTAGAGTTATCAATGGCATACCTATACTAAAGTAATTATAAAAGACTCCTTTATTGCATGTCATTGTCTCATGCAACTTCCCCGCAACATCTAATACCTCCAGTTCAAAGTATATGTCAACATTCAATATCAAAATGAAACCAAAAATAGTAGCCACTTGAAAAAATTTATAAAAGTTGTTATGGTTTATGCTTGAGACCTCTTTTAGGGAAAAAGATTTAGTGGATTTCAAGGAGTAAGGTGGATCAACAACTTCTTTGTACAATATAGAGACCAAAAATTTTCAATTGCATCATTAATGAGTACTTTTTAATATGGCATAAAATAGAAAGAACATCCAAAGTTAGACTACACTTTTTAATGATTATCATTGACCATGATTAATAGATCAACAATTTTTAATATAGTAGAAAGCAGTTGAAATGTTCATTCAAAGTGCTTCAATTTAGGGGTTAATTAATCAAAATTCTTTTAAAAAAGTGTAGGAACAGCTAATTGAAAAATCACCAATAGACAACTAAAAATGAAAAAATCATATTTAAAAAAGAAATTTGATTTAAAGGATAACCTCTAAAGAGACTTGAAATTCAAAAGGGGAAAAAATTGCTATCACATTGAATGGTTCCTAAGAAGAGAAGCATAGCATATCTTAAACTTAAGGGCAACAAAAAATGAGATGAAAATAAATATATCATCCTTATTATGAATTGGTACATATGCATGTAGGTAGAAGAATAAGGTTTTTTTAAGCCAAAAGAATTATTTTTGCTTTAGCTAATTGTTTCCCCATTGTCCTTCTCAAGTTTAACAATAATTTGAAAAATGTTAGAAATATTTTGAAGTTAGATTTTTAAACAAAAGGAAATGAACCTCGCTAAAAAAATACCATCAAAGTTTTGTTTGAATTATACAAGGCTACCATCACGACAAAAATCTCATCTAGTTAAGAATTTTTTGTGGGAAAATAAATAAATTTCATTAACACAAACTAAGCTTAGCCAAAAATATAATCACAGGGAGAAAAAGCTTGACAATAAGTCATATAGACTTTAGTTGTACATGTGTTCCAACCTAAATTCAAGTTGCAAGCACTAAACATTTATAATTCTAAATCTCCTATCAAATATTCTTTGCAAGGTAGAGGTTTAATGATGTGGAACTTGAAGGCTAGAGAACCCGAAACTCCTTAAACACATACTTTGGATAAAACATAAACAAGACAAAATACTTAACCCTAATGAACCCCTAATCAATTATATGAAAGGAAACACATATAATAAGGTTGATTTGAAAACAAGAATAGAAATTCGCCACAAGTGTTTACCTTGAGAATAACAATATTCTTGATGCAATAGAAGAAGACAAGAAATCCTCCCTTATAGAATTAGTTATTTAACCAATCTAACCCTAAACAATGTTTGTTATGATGTATTTATACCTCTTGAAAGGAAAGAAACCCTAACTATGTAAAAAGCCTTTAAACATGGGCCTTTCACCAAAATAATTAAGACCCAAACTAATATTTCTAAAATATAACTCATTAAACCTAAAAGTTTTAAACAAGCCTAAGAACAAGTTGTGGGCTGCCAAAATTTACGCTTCTAACGTAAAATAGTTAATTAAATAAGAAGGAAAATCTTCTTACAACTTTCGTCCAACTTGATTAGTTACGATGTCATTAGCCCTCATTGTCTCTTGAGATTCCATGCCATCTATAATTCGACCTATATAAGATTGAAGCACTTTTTTGAACTTCTTAGCTCTTGATCTTATTATTGGTTCCTTCGACATTACTAGCTCATATTTTATGCTATTTTGCTTACAAAGTCCCACGATTGTACTCACATCATCCCCTCCCTTTTCAAAAGGATTCAGCCTCGAATCTGAATCAAAGTCAAAAGGAGTTAAGTCAGAAACATTAAAAGTAGAACTAACATTATACACACCTGGCAAGTCTATCTTGTATGCATTATCATTGATGCGTTCCAACACTTGGAATGGTCCATCACCCTTTGCATCAAGTTTTGACTTACTTTGCTATATAAACCTTTCTTTTCGCATATGCACCCAAACCCAATCACCTGGTTCGAAGAGAACTTCTTTCTAACTCTATTTGCTTTTTATGCATATTTATGATTCTTTTTCTCAACCTGTGCACATGTTTTCTCGTGTATTGTTTTAATCAATTAAGCCTTCTTCTTGCCATCTAGACTAGCAATCTCAGTCAAAGAAAAAGGTATCAAATCTAACACAATTAATGGATTAAAACCATACACAATTTCAAATGGAGAATAACTTGTAGAAGAATGTATAAAATGATTATATGAAAACTTGATGAATGGCAAACAATCTTCCTAAGTTTTCAGGTTCTCTCAACAATTGCACACAACATTGTTCCTAAAGTCCTATTAACTACCTTAGTTTGTCCATCAGTTTGTGGATAACAGTTTGTGAATAAGGTAGTTGAAAAATCATTTCTTGTCATTTCTTGAAAGAAACTTTAAAGGCTCATTACTTAATTATAAAAGTGAAACCCACCTTGAATTTCCTTGCTTATAACTTGCTCAAATGTGCCTCTTCTCTTGATTCTCTTGTCTTTCTTGATTTTCTTCGACATTGATACAATTCCAAAATCAATAGGAATTCCAAATGAGAACCCAAAGAAACATATACATAAAATTGGTCCTAGAACACTTAAATCTATGCATTTTCTAAGCTCTTTGAACCGAAACCTCTCCAAAATCCAAAGCATTAAAAATGCTCTTACCTTAAATCTTCAACAAATGAAGAAATGTTTTTTTTTGAAATTTACCAAATGAAGAAATGTTTGGTTCAAAAGAAATCTCTTGTTTTGCTCTACCTTTTTCCCTTCTTGCACAACCTCAAAATCACTCTTTAAGATTAAGAAAAATAAAAACCTAGCATAACTATCATCTTTCTCTTCTTTTTTTCTTTTCTCGTTCTTCTCTCTTCTCTCTTTTCTTCAATTTAAAGCAAGCCAAAAACTTCTTCTGACTTATACTCTAAATGAATGCGAAAGGTCCACTTTGCCCTTCATTTAATCCTTATAGCCTTTTAACCTTTAGTGTTCTTCAAAAAATGCCCTTATACAATGTTACAACATTAATACTTTAATTCCATCAATCCAAGCAATAAATCCTCCTAACTTTGACATGCTAATTACTCCAAAATAATTAATCTATAAGGACCATAAAATAATTTAAATCATGCTTATTTATAATATAAGAATTCAGGGGCCAACATGCAAAACACAACATGGAGGAAATCATGATAATAAGATTCCTATCATGTGTAATTATGGTAGTATCTAAACTTTTTCTAGTCATAGGATTAATAAGATGGGATATCATTAATTCAAATAGACTAGTACATGTTATACTTCTTGATTGGATCAAGCAATAGATCTCATAAGCTGTAGATATGAGTTATTTAGAGTTAACACGTGGATGCTTAATAAGGGTAGTAAGTATATTGGATTGACTTACTATGAGACAATCATATGGATATTCTATTCCAATGTCAATGATAGTTCCATCATAGCAATGATGCAAGTATCTTTTGACTCGAGGTGCTTAAGGATATCTCAGATACTAATCCTATGCTTTGATTTTATTTTTCGGCGCCTTTCAGGGGTTACTCATAGGGTGGTGGAGATTGGGTACAACTTGAGGTATTCGGAGGTAATTAAGTAGCCAATCGAGGATTCACCACTTCTGATAGAAGGAGATGATACCTATGGCCTCTTGTTGGGGTCATTACTCAGGAGTCTCTAGCCAGCGTAGATATGTGTAATGAAGATAGTCTTCAATGATACATAGAGTAATGAGATCCTCAGGACAAGAGCTAATATCACTTGGACTAGATGTGATGTAGTAGTCTAGTGGGAGTTGACACTTTGACCATACTCTGAACCAAGTAGAGTATAGATGGTGAAAGGACGAATTGCATGGCAACATTCCATATAGATTTGTAGTCAAACCACTGATTTTTCGGTCAATTGGGGTCGTGACATGTTGCTAGATACCGCTCTTGACTTACTTGAATTAAGTATTAATTCAAGTGGCCAACATAACCGGAAACCTAATGGGTCACACACATAGGAGATCCAAAAGATGACTAAAATGTTCTTGAATGGTGATTTAAGATATGAGAGAGTGTTTTAGGATTGTATCGCATTGTGATTGTTGTAGAAAGCAATGCATAGAATGGATTAGAAATAAAT
Source organism: Erythroxylum mucronatum (assembly GCA_027563825.1). Taxonomy (NCBI): domain Eukaryota; kingdom Viridiplantae; phylum Streptophyta; class Magnoliopsida; order Malpighiales; family Erythroxylaceae; genus Erythroxylum; species Erythroxylum mucronatum. The sequence goes on along the minus strand of JAOSBP010013859.1, from coordinate 352 downwards.
ATTGTTGGCTGGCAATTTGGTCATTAACTTCTCAAAAATTACATTAACGCATGTTATTCATGGTCATTAATTTCTCATAACTTCCATTAATGGATGATATTCATGACCATTAATTTCCCATAACTTCCCATTAATGATGGGGTTATGGGAGGCCAAAAAGGGCAGAAAATAATCATCATTTTTGTGCATATTGTGTAAGACACAAGAGAAAGAAAGGTTCTTTCTTATACATACACTTTTTTTCTCTTTAACTCTCACAAGAGTTCTTGTCTTTGCCACCACAAAAAAAGAACTCTAGCCATCTCCTAGTGAGGTTTTATCCTTCTATCTTCACGTGGACTTTCATTAGAGA
>JAOSBP010013848.1:0-10830 GCA_027563825.1 Erythroxylum mucronatum | reverse complement strand
AAGTGTCCACACAAAGGCTGCAACAAGCGCTTCATCTGGCCGAAGGATGTCAACCGTCACCGCCGCCAGGTACACAACGAGGATTTCGCTACTTCCCTATCTGAAGTCGAGACGGCTGCTACGACGCCAAGCGACAGCAACAATGGCAAGAGCAAAGCAGAATTTAACCATGATGAACCTGTTTCTAAACCTGGCGCCTTCGAGACTGACGTCCGTGAAGCTGATGTTCCTGCAGCTGACGTCTCTGAGCCTGACAAACGTCAACAGTGGTACCTGCCCGAAATACAATGGGACCAAGTGCAAACGACTCTCATAGAACACACTGAGGCTGATATTTTAGTCATTCTTGATTGTAGTTTTGCAGGCGCTACCGTAGAAGGAATTTTCAAATCCCCCTCTCTTTCGGGTCGAGCTGCTGGATTTCAAAGTCAGGATCGTTGTATCGACTTCCTTCTGGCATCGGAAAAGAACAGTATCGCATACGCGCCAGGTTCAAAATCATACACCAGAGCGCTCATCGATGTACTGAGATTAGAACTGAGAAACAGCACCCATATCAGTCCGAGAGATTTGAACCAGGAAATTCATCGACGTAGTAATTGGCATTTAAAATCGACCTACGGGAGTTTCGGACGGCTTAGCAGACGTTATCCAATCCTTATACCTCTCGCCAAGCCGGTCATCAACGTGTTGAGATGGGCGCCCGTCCACGATACAAAGGATAATACGGACATCCTGAGCGAACATTCAGGATATAACATGAATTGGGTCGCATCTGAAGGCAATCTGATCAAAGCCAGCGATGAAGACTTGGGTGAAATCAGCGAGTCTGAGCAAGGGTACGACGCCAGATCATCGCTCAGAGACGACATGCTCCCATCTCTTACTGATCAAACAACTCAATCTTCACTGTTTAAATCATCATCCAAGTTCCAAGCGAATAATTTGCGGAAGGATCATGATGACGATGTATCAGAGACCGGGAGCATCTTCACGGATGGTCGGGAATTTGACTTGCCAGAAGATCGAAAACTGACATTGACGGACGAATTTGTCAAACACGTTGCTACGACTCTCGACGAAGACATACTTCAAAGTATTTTCGTGGGCCGGAGTGCTTTCCAGCACGTAGAAACACTTCTTCGTGCCTTTGCAATATCTTTAAAAGATGATACCCATCATGACAAAGCGTACTCACAAGCAGTGACATTTGTTAGGCATCGACGTAGAAGAATCACAGAGTCGTTGGAGAAGATAGCACTCGCCTGGAAACCCAGTTCGGCAAATAACCCCTCACTGGATCAGAAGATGGAACTATTGTGGCGTGCAAGGCCTGACTTTGAACCATCCATGGACAAGTTAGAAGCAGCCTGGCCGGGCTTTCCCGGAGAGAAATGGACCGTAAATCCGGAGATACTCGACATTCATCATACCCAGGCTATGGTTCCAGAACCGCGAGATGTTCCAAAAGCGAGAAACTTTCTTCTCGGGAATAGCGGATTCCTCTGGTTAGCTGACCAACTCAGACGAATTACGACAATGCAACAAACTGGAGAAACATATCTCTCGGTCAGGACAAGGATCGCTACCATAGTCGACAATCTAGAGACGGACGAAGGCCTTTCCCTAAAGCTCCTTTGGGATCCCTGTGACTTTATAAGGAGCGAAAGCCGTAACGAATTGCTACAACTGGGCGATGTAATCGTATATTGCGGAGAACCAGAGCTTTCGTATGCAGCCTCATTGTCGGAATATCTCGAATGGATGTGGCCATCCGTAGGCCACCGCGTTCTCAAATGTCTCGAGCAGGCGTGCAAGATCGACCAAGACCAGACTCAGGTTTCGATTGATGGTATAGACCTCATCGTTGAATTACGCGCAGATGAAACTCATGTCTGGACCAAACGTAGGGATCACCCGTCTGGTGACAGCTCGAGCCAAGCCAGGACGATGCTGGAAGTGGCAGAGGCTTTCGTATGGATCGCTGTCGCCTGTCGGGCCAACACAGAACGCGACATTATTGGCACATGCACACCCCGTCTGAGCGATGGGCAAGATGCGAACGATGCCGGTTACCGCTTGGTGATGACTCCAGAATGTACATCAATATCTAACCTGAACGAGTATAAGGCGACATGCTGGGTTGGTATGGTCAGAAATCCGGTCATCGCACTTGGTTATCCTATCCCACCCAGAGATAAATCAGAGCAGATGGGACTTGAGCTTTCTCCAGGTTTAATGATCGCACTAAGCCAAGCGAACTGGGCAACAGTATTTGATCGAACTTTCGTATTGAAGGGCTTGATCTCCGCGCTGGTCCCGGCTGTGATAGACAATGCATGGATAGTATGGCATTTCTTGATCAATAAACATCGGGACAGAATGACCTTGGCGCAAGCATGCGCTCAAGCCAGCCCTGACAGTGCTGCCTCTGTTGATATCAACTGCTTGTCAACACGTCGCCATTTTGTCGGAGTATGGACCTCCAATGCTATGAACATGTGCGGCTCCAACAGTGACGACCTTTACAACATCGATCTCAGTGATAGCAGACCGGCCAAGCATTACACATGCCAGCTCAGCAATATTTCGATCAGTGGAGGCAAATTCGTGACTGCTGGACTTGGCTGTTCAATCACGCGGAAGGATCGATCTGCTTCGCTGGAATGGCGTGATACTGAACCATATGAAATCCAAATCCGCGATGTCAGCGAGCTACAGGTGTTATTCTACGGTAGCGAAGACCGACGAGCATGGCTCGTTGACGGCGCTAGTGCCGTTTTGCATCTCGCGAGAGCCTGGATAGCCTCTTTCAGCGGTCAGCACATGACTGCTAATGCGCTGGACCAACTCGAGCAGGCTCGATGGCCAGGAGGTAGAAGTGCTGCGTTGGATGCTCTGATGGGGAATCATCTGAAAGGCATCAATATCTTCACAAATGAAAAACAGCAACGAAAAGTCATCACAACACACGGATCCGACCATAGCCAATTTCCTGGCTTTGCATCTTCGACGGTGGCAGAGACCAGCAAGCTGCAACACGAGGCTACCATTGAGGGTTGGACATATGGAGATCTTGTCGCTTCCTTGTGCCAAGTCCTCCAGACAATTTTCGAAAAACTGAGTTCTCTTGAATCCGGGCCTCCGGAAGCTCAGATCAGGCTACCATCTACCAAGGCAGTACTAAGTGGTTTCGATGCGAAAGATCTCATCTCTCGCAAGGGCCCATACAAGGCAAGAGTGGTGGAGCTTCACTCGCATGCCCAGAATTGGGTGAACTTCACGAGCGAGACCTGCGCCGTTGTCTTGCTAGCTGACACATTCGGAGACCTGATCCGTCCCCAGATAGACAAGCAAACATGCCTCCAATCCACACTCGTGTGCTCGGGTCACGACCTGCTCACTGTGCCTTTGCAGCTGTTCCAGCGACTGTCGAAGCGATGGAGAAGAAACAAGATTGGACCTTTAAAAGGCTGTGTCCAAGTTTCCGATGAGTTCTGGTGGCATGATTTTCATCCGTCATCAGACAACTGCTCCTGTGGCTCCAAGTCACACTGCCAGGTATTCAGTCAACTCTCGGAGCGCGCGAAATACTCAGATCCCCAAGCTCTTGGCAGCTTATCGGGGACAAACGTCTTTGACTTATATCCTAACGGTGCAGCTGTGATAGGCGGTGGCGACTCAGCCCATAGGCTGCTGATATCTAGAGACGCAATCTCTCCTGGAAATACCAGCAAAAAAATCATCACGGGTACGATTGAACAACTGGCAGACCATCTCCAAAACTTTGGCGGTCATTATTTTAAGAAACGCAAACGAGATCATAGTCAACAGACCGACGACACAAGCGATCCTAGCCTCAAGTCATCCGAGCAATCGTGGGTCACAAGCGACCAGTTGAAGTCGACTTTGCCGTCATCGGTTGACAGTGAGGATCAAATGATGCTAGAGCCTTCATTAAGGGACCCAAAAAGATTGCGAGATTCTCCATGAACGCCCACGCCGCTTGATGTCAATATCAAACCAATAGACCGAACATACCAGGGGCAGGCGCTACATATAGTCTCCTCTGCGGCTCAGAGCATCCGCTCCGACGTTCTCGACACCCCTGCGATATCTGCTGACAAGATCGTACCTGGACAGCTTTTCAGACCAACTGAATGTCTGTATTTCAAGTCCTTGGTCGTCGTGAAGGTTGTCAAGTTCCTGTGATCGGTGACTGGGGAACTTTCGCGAATGGTGGGCGAAGGTGCTGGCTAGCTTGTCTCTGGCTGAGGCTGAGATTAGCTCCTTCGGCCTAATTGGTTTCACCGATTTCAATCACGATAGGCTTGGTAAGGTATAAGACACACGGAATCGGCAGTGTCGTTGAATGCCTTTTATTTTGAAATGCTTGATCCATCTGCTTTATCCGTTGGATTCACTGGTCTTTCTTCGCCTCTTCCGTCAGAAGTACCGCGATCTTGGAGCGGTTTGCAACTAACTTGCGAAGCAAGTTGGCAAACCCAAGGAAGGACTGTATTTTCTTGACACTCTCCGGTGCGGGCCAGTCCAAGATCGTCTGTGCTCTCCGAAGACTCATTCGAAGGCTATCTTTACATACAATGCATTTAGGGAATTCCGTCTCTTGAACGTTGTACTTGCTCTTCTGAAGGTCGACGGGCAGATCAGCTTTTTGCAGTGGTTCCAACGCTTTGTAGACAGGTTCTTTGTGCTCCTCACCTCGTGTGGTATGGCAATATAAATCCTTTGATGTGGCCTCTATCAGAGAAACTCGAGTTTTTCAAGCTCTCTTTGAAGGTTTAACGGCCGACAGGTACAGGGAAAACCACGAGTATGTTGATAGTATCGCAAGTATCAGTCGGATCCCGCAGTGCAGGCGAACATGAAGCTGCCTGCAGCCCCCGGCCCCACCAAAGCTGCCATTTAGCTGCGAGTTTGCCTTGTTCTGCCTCGCATTGTCCAGACACAAAAGTCTCCGCGCTTCCGTGTTCTTGCATGACTCGTTTCGTACAGTCCAGTTTAAACCGAGCCAGCATGAGCGGGCACCCGGAACGAAAACGCGACAGGATGCGCGCCTTGTTTTCCAAGCGAAACAGGTCGCCTCTGCCTGGCACAGCTCCTTCGTCATCGACGACTTCCGCTTCAACGAACCCTCAGCCCGGCGCGACTCCTTTGCAACCGGCAAACCCCCCTTCCTCACAGTCTCCGCCAAATGTGAAGACAGGTAGTCATGGCGAGCGATTCCTGCAGTCCGCGCTGGACAAGCTGTCGCCGAGCGAAAAGGAGATAATTTGTAGACACTTAGTTTCCGATACCAAGGATGTCGCGAGTGCGATTGGACAGGCTTATCGCGCTGCGTTGGTCAAGAAGCAAGAGTGCGAAAGCAGAAGATGGAGGTGGAAGTTTCGCAACAGGGAGGTCATATTTCGAGACGAGGCGGAGAAGCTCATCCGCGTGCTCGATAGATTCAAGTCGGCCGTTGACGTCGTCGCTAATGTGGATCCGCTGCACATCGGCTTACCATGGGTTGGCATTCGGATCTTATTCCAGGTAACTATCATTCACATATCGATGCAAGTATAGTCAATGTCTTTACTCATCTTCTCTAGGTCACCGTTAGCGAAAGCAATCAGATGGGCTCTTTGGTCGTAGGCATGCGTTTGGCTCTGATCCTTGCCCATCGCTTCGAGGTATACTTGGAGTATTACCAGCACCTCCCTGCAACATTGGCGACTAGAAACTTCGAGAACGCTCTTGTCGATGTGCATGCGCTTGTACTCCAATTTCTGGCTGGAGCAATACAGTCCTATCAAAGAGGCACCGCGAACCGAATGCTACAAGCTCTGTGGGAAAATTCCGAGATTGAAGATTTTGAGAATAGGTGTTGTAAATTAGAAGGTCGCATCAACAGCGAAGCAAGCAATTGCGATCGAGAGCTGGCTGCCGGTGATCGAGTGAAAGCGAAGCAGTCATGGGACCAACTGCAACGGAGAGTGGACGACATTGCCGAGATCCAACGCATTGTGATCGATCTCCGCATTCAGAACGCTCTTGACAAACTCACTGTAGCTTCTGGAGCAACATACAACTCGCATGCTGAGGAGCAAAACGCCCAATGCCTGCCAGGAACTCGAGTCGACTTATTGGACCGTATCGCGGCATGGGCGAACGACCCCGAGGGCACGAACATATACTGGCTCTGCGGCAGAGCTGGTACGGGCAAATCGACCATCTGCCGGACGGTCGCGCAGAGACTTGACGGACAAGGGCGTCTTGGGGCAAGTTTCTTCTTCAAACGGGGAGAGGTTCATCGGGGAAATGCGAGTCGCTTCTTTCCTACGATTTCTCGTCAATTGACGGATGTGATTCCGGGTCTGAACCAGGAAGTTGCTGCAGCACTCGAAAAGGATTCCTTCCTCTGTGATCGTACGCTCCAGGATCAGTATGAGCGGCTGATATCCGAACCACTTTCTGCAGCAATACAGCACGCGCACTCTGCTTCGGCCAAATTGATCGTGACAATAGATGCCCTTGACGAATGTGATGGCCAGAACTACGTTCAAAAAATTCTCCGCCTTCTTGCCGGAATGAGTCTTAATGGATCTGCCCCTTTCCGTGTATTTGTGACAAGTCGACCCGAAACACCTATCGAAACAGGATTCGAGGATATGAATGGAACCCTCCACCATGACGTTGTACTTGAAAGAGCTCAGGCTCGTACGATCGATGACGACCTTCGTCTCTACCTGACGCACCGGTTTCGGGAGATCCGAGAAGAAAAAAAATCCAACTATTCTTCCGACCCACTGCCAACCGACTGGCCTGGTGACGAAAGCATCGAAGACCTTGTCCGTCTAGCAAGTCCCCTTTTCATTTTCGCGTTCACGGCCTGCCGTTACATCGAACAGCGAGAGCATCGTGCGCGCCTTGAGACCTTGATACATCCTCAGATCGGATCTACCCTGTCTGCACTCGATCACATGTACGCGACAATCCTAGAACGTATATTGCTGGATCAGGATGTGTACGAACATGATCAAATTGTAGACGATTTCCGATTGATCGTCGGATCCATCGTGATGCTCGCCGATCCCTTGCCAATCATGGCATTAGCAGAGCTACTTGATGTCTCATCCGCCAAGGTCGATGATACTCTGCGGCCTCTACGCTCAATCTTTTACGCTCCTGAGTCGCTCACATCGCCTGTCCGCATGCTTCATCTCTCATTCCGCGACTTTCTTGTCGGCTCCAAGCTGAGATCGAGTGACAAATTTAACAAATTTTACACAGATGAAAAGGAAGTCCATGCGCGACTTACCCATCAATGTATTAAACGTCTCAGTCGGCCGGGTACACTCAGCTACGATTTATGCAAAGTATCTGCACCCGGAACACGGCGCGCCGATATCATGCCTGAGCAGATCAACGATCATCTGCAGCCCGACGTCGTGTATGCCTCTAGCTACTGGGCCTGGCATCTGATTCAAAGTGGGCACGTGTTACACGACGACGATAACATACATTCGTTTTTGGTGCAACATTATCTCCATTGGTTAGAAGCCCTCAGCTGGCTTGACCGTCTTCCGAGCGTAATTACTATTTTCAACGAGTTGAAACCTAAAGCTAAGGTGAGTGAAGCAAGATCATATACGAAGACAGTGCCATACCTAATCAACCTGCGAGCTCTGATCAGGGCGCGCGAATATCGGAATTTTTAGAAGATGCGCGCCGTTTCTTGCTGCAGCATCGGCAAGCAGTTGAAATTGCACCGCTTCAGGTTTACCATTCGGCGTTGGTGTTTGCTCCGACGCATAGCATCATTCGCAAGACTTTCGAACAGACTGTTCCTCAATCGATCCGCTGCCTATCGAAAATGCCTTCTAACTGGAGCTCAGAGATCCAGAAATTAGAAGGTCACTCTGGAGTCGTGCAGACAATGGCGTTCTCCCAGAATGGTAAGACGATCGCATCATACGGTGGATACGACGAAACAATCAAATTGTGGAATGTCGTGACAGGCGTATTGGAGCAAGAGGTTGAACTGGATCTTTCGAACATTCGTAGTCGGGATGTACGGAGCAGAATTTGTTTCTCCAGGGACGGACGGGAAGTGACGTTGATGATTTACAGTTGGGGAAATGGGCCACAAAAGCATATCCTTGACCTCCAGACGGATGATCAAGTTCTTACTCACGGTGTTGGTGATTTTGATGGGGACAGACTGTGCGTAGCAATCTCCTCTTGTCGACAATCCATGATAGCTGTCGCACGGAGGCAAAGTATTCGGCTATGGGACGTGTCGGTGGACGAGACAACTTACTTGACCGCTCAGAATCCCTACTATGTTACGGCATTGACCTTTGTTCTCGATGGCCGGATATTGGCCTCGGGGCTAGCGGATGGAACGTTGGAATTCTGGGATATGCAATCTCACCAGTTGACACGCAAGTTCAGAGCACATGGTAGATCGATCTCAGCAATGGCCGCTACACTACCGAGTGGCCGAAAGTTGATATCCGTAGCAGCGGACAGAACGGTCCGGCTATGGGATGTCTGCACAGGACAACAATTGCACAAAATACCAGTCAAAGAAAGGCCGGGCGCTACCGTGTCTCTATCACCGGATTCCACAATCTTAGCTATCTCATCGAGACGAGGCAAGTCGCAGCTATGGAACATTGCAGCCGGAACACCGTTTCTTGAAGTCGAGATTCAAGAGCAAATAGACCGGTACAAAGGCAGTAAGATCCTGTTCTCGCCGGTCGAACAAGTCGCTGCCGTAGTGTCAGAACAGGAGCTTCGACTATTGGACTTGCATTCCGACCGCCAAGCGAGAATACTAGAAGCAGGCATTGACTTGGAAGACACGACGATCATGTTTTCCTCGGACGGGAAAATTTTGGTCTCATCTCATCTCGGTATCATCAAACTCTGGAGTGTCGCAACAGGCGAATCGAAACATTCTGTCAATTGTCCTGACTCTGGTGAAGGCCTGCTTGCCATCTCTGCAGACGGATCAATGGTGAGCTGGTCATCGTATAGTGAGTTATTTGTGTGGGATGCTTCCGCGGGTACACGCTCCATTGGATATCTGGATTCGAAGATCGTCAAACTCCAATTTTTGCCAACTAGCTCCCGTGTGACTATCATGACCGTGACCAAGAACATGGTACAGCTGTGGAACTCGGAGGTAAACATCCAGACTTTGGAGTTAACGCCAGAAATTTTAAAGTGCGTCGAAACACGTATAGGAGTGGGTTTTTCGGCCGACTGCCGTTTCTTAGCTATCAAAATGAAGCTTGGATGGGTAACAGTATGGGATACTCTCAAAGATGAAACAGTCATCGAGATTGAGGAAGGCGAGGACGATGCTTGTTTGATCGAATCGATCGAGAAAGATAAAGTAGATGCTTATTCGATCGAATTCTCACCCAACGGACAAACGGTAGCCTTGATCACACCGGGACATTTTGCACAACTATGGAATGCACAGACCGGCGAGCCACTGCTCAGATTAGAAGCTCCGCAAAGGCCGCGAATCGTGACATTCTCACAAGACAGTCAGACTGCGGCCATCTTGTGCGAGGGGTCAATCCAACTCTGGACTATCCAGACTGCGAGCATGACGCGAGAAACCAGTTTCCACGAGCATGTCCAGACAATGGTATTCTCACCAGACAATCGGTTTCTAGCGATGCGCAGCTCTCTCGCGATCCTGTTGTATGATACAACGATCGGAAAACAATTGGAAAGGTTTGAAGGGCACTCCAGTGATATCACTGGAATCTCCTTCTCGCCGAACGGGGAAGTTATAGCGTCGATATCATATGATACGACAGTGCGCCTTTGGACTGTGGGGTCTGATGATCTGGCAGAGAAATTTGATGGACATGACTCATATGTCTTGGATGTCGTTTTTTCCCCTGATGGTCAGATTGTAGCCTCCATGTCATTTGATAGCACAGTCCGGTTATGGAGTGAATCTAGCACACAGAAGCTGATAAAGGTCGAAGGGAGGCCAGATCTCTGTCGGCTGACATTTTCTTCCGACAGCTCATCGCTAGTGATAGCTGGGGGTGGTATTGTGCAAGTATGGGGTGCAAATGTAGGACAGTGGGAGTGCCGCCTCAAGTGCCGCCATGACGAAAGGCCTACATATGTAGACTGTGCAGCCATTTCGCCGGACGGACAGATCTTTGCATATCATGGATTCCCTTATGATATAATTGATATGATATCTGGTGAGATACCTGATGAGTTACTTCGTGAGCCCCGATATGTGAGGCTGGTCGATGTTCGAACTGGGAAGCAACTGCGGAAATTCGATTCTTCATGCGATGCTCTGCATTTCTCCTCCTCCAGCTGCATTCTTGCTGCTTCAGAGTACTCCGGATCATCATCTCATACAGAGCTAAGGAACCCAAACACTGGTGAATTAATTTCGACCTGGCGCCACTCAACGACTCCCGGGCTGCATTTTCGAGTCTGCTTTTCACCAAACGACAAATTTGCTATAACTACGGCATTAGGTCAGTCGGAATTGCAGATATGGGATGTAAAGACGAATGGCCATATGCGAACTATCAGCTTGCCAATCGTCCCACATCTCCATTTTCGGGATTTCTCCAGCGATCGCAGTCACATAGTCACCAGCCGAGGGCTTTTCACAGTGGATTGGGAGCTATTTGACTCTTTTCTTTATTCAGACTCAGGTTCGTCGGGATCTGGATCACTGTACCTGCCACTTACGCCGGTGCAAGGGCCTACTGGCTCGGTCTCTCGCAACGACTCATGGATTAGACATATGGGCCGGGACCTACTATACCT
>JAOSBP010013822.1:0-10831 GCA_027563825.1 Erythroxylum mucronatum | reverse complement strand
CTTTAGGGCACTACTCTAACAATCTAACGGTACTGTACACGCACAAGTCGACTTACATGGGTATACAAGTCGACTTGCTAGTACCGAACTGGAACAAGGCGACTTACATCACTATACAAGCTGATAAAATGTCTTTGCAGGGGATCGTAATGAGTATGGCGACGAGTACTCTTCAATTCCAGCAGTTTAGACAACCATACGTGCCTTGGCAAAATTAAAATATAACATCAAAATTCGAAGGTAAAACTCCTTTAGAAGATGTAATTCAATCTTTGACTACTAACATTATGACGTTTTAGCGGAATACTGAAGCAACTATTGAAAATATACATAGAAATATGGAAAATCAACAAAGAAATTTTGGAAGTCTATTAAGCCAACTGGCAATTGTCATAAATCGATTGGAGGCACAAAGTTTTGGAAAATTTTCGGCACAACTAGAGATTAATCCTAGACAAAGTGCGAAGGCTATCACATTGCGGAGTGGTAAGGAATTGCAGGAACCACTTCCAAAAAATTCCAAAAGAGAGGTAGAAGAAGAAATCACCCAAAAGGCACCTTCATTACCAGAAATGACGCAAAACAATCTGCAGAATATGGTGATACCACCCCCTTTTCTAAGTCAATTTTTCAAGGAAAAGAAGGAAGAGCAAACAGAGTTAGAAGAGGAAGAGATTATAGTTCGAGAAAGGATGGAGGATGTGCAACCTCCTAAGGTAAGCGACGCAGTTCATGTTATTGCTAACCAAATTTTGTTTCCTTTTCCTAATTGTTTACAGGTAGTAGAAGAAGAAGAGCAGGAATAGCTATAAGAAGTGCAATTTTTAGGAGAGCTATGGACAAGCGAGCTGAAGATCAAAGGTAGCAAGCAGGATGTTGAGTCTTCACAACCATTAGCATTACTCTTATAGAGACCATCTTGGTGTGAGAAAGGTGATGCCCTAAAAGACGAGTGGACATTAGAGTATGATGGTGAAGTGATGAAGTTCTACTCATCAGAAGTCATAGAGCATTGTGCTGATAAAGAGCCTACTTCGAGGGAAGGTGGTCTAGGCTCCTCACGGAGTTTGAGCATAATGGATGATGTATATATGTCAATGGTTAAGCTTATGACCTTTGATAAGCGCTTAATAGGAGGCACCCCATTCGTATCCTTTCTTTTATGTGTGTTTTTAGAAATTTTCTTTTATTTTCTTTTTTTTGGTTTAATTTAGTTATGTTAGGAATTTAAATTCACATTTTTATTTATGTCATTTTAATTTTCATCTTTTCTTTCTAAAAATTAAAAAAACGAAAAAATTTGTTTCTGTCGTCGCCCTTATTTCCCCTCTCTTTTTCCTTTTCTTTTTTCATTGGGCTTGTCTTTTATTGTGTTCAACTGCAGCTGCCGCACATCCATACTCCACTCTTGGGCATTAAATCACACTTACCATGCATTTAATGCTTTCTATCCTAGTCTTTATCGAAAACCCACCCTCCACTCCTAATTTGCAATTTCGTTGATTGCATGTTGTCTTGTCCCATTGCAGGTTTGTTTCACAAATTACACACAATGCCAAGGAGAAATAAGTGAGTCACGAAGGATGGCTACTCCAATCACGTATTTTGTGGCCTACTGGGAACATGAAGGACTTCAACCACCACATCCGCCAAAACCTTGATTTCGGCACTTCAATAATCGAGAAGCTTTCTTTAAATTTTTCCTTTATTTTTTATGCTTCTTTAACTTTGAGGACAATGTTGGCATAGGTGTGGGGGAAAGAATTGGACTTTTGATGTAAAAATTTTCAGTTTTTGTGTGATTTTTAATGATTTTTGCGTGTGATTATGCATGCTAAGCTTTGAAGCTTTGTCATAGTAGTTTGAATGAGATTGAGTATATGCATGAAATTAAATTGGGTTGATTGAGTTTTAAGGTGAATCATGTTGATTGATTGCAATAGTTGATCTCATAGACTTAGTCAAAATTTTGACATTTGAGTGACGAGATAATGTGTGGAATTGAAGTGAATTCTTGAATTAAACCTGTGAGCAAAATTTGAGCCTAAATGGCATCATCTTTATGTCATGCTATTTGTGTGAATTATGTGATGCTCCTCTATTCATGTTGCCTTCAGAGCTTGCATTGAACAGGTTTGAATTTGTTTGATCACATGAGATATAGAAATGATTAAGGCCTTCCTTATTTTTACACCCTTAGCTTAAAATGGACCCACCGAATTATTTTCCCTTTGCAAACATTTTTGAGCCTTTATCCTTGTTTTTCAATCAATCACCTTATTTTAAAACCTAAAAACCCCATTAGCCTTACCCTATCATAAGTTAAATGAAGCATTGAGTAATTTGGGACTTTTGTTTTGCATTTTATTATGAGATACTTTTATAGGTGCTTCTACTCATGTTTTTATTATTTTCTCTTGTTTTTATTGTTTTCCCTTGTTCTTAGAATTATTCAAAAAAAGAAAAAAAGAAAAAGAAATGAAAAAAAGAAAAGAAAAAGAAAAAGGAAAAAGAAAAAAATCAGAAAAAGAAAAGAAAAGAAAGAATAAAGTATAGTGGTACTAGTTAGTAATGAGTAGTTATAGTCCTTTTTATTCATGTTTATCTCAAAATTTTAAGTTGAGTATCTCTTTTACTTGATACTTTGTGAATGCTTGTGATTAACCTCTTGCCATTTTTACCTCACCGGTGAACCTAGCCCTATTACAACCTTGAATAAAGTCCTTATGATCTATTAGCTCATGTGATCTGAATGAATGATAACTGGTGACATTGCAAGCCTATGGTAGTGCAATATGTTAGAGTGAGATTTGAGAGAAACACTTTGCCCTCAAATACTTGAGTGTAAGAGCGAAATTCGTGAGAAGAATTCATTTTAATTTCATGTTTGCTTTTGAACAAACATGTCTTATTTTGACTTCGTTTAATTGCATTGGTGAAAAAAAATTATGATATGTGTTGCAACTTAAGTCTTGCTAGCCCAAGTTAATGAATTGTGTGCACTTGATCTTATAAAGGATGAATTGACTGAGTGTAGTGGTTTGACATGTTTGCTCAATGGCGAGCAAAGGTTCGATGTGGGGGAATTTGTTAAGTCATCAATTTGCACTTATTTTATACTTAATTATCTTTAATGTGTTGAAATTATTATCCGAAATTAATGGAATTATCTTATAATTGTTTACAGATGATTTTCAACACCTTAGAGACGAAATTGAATCAAAAAGATGCAAAAGAATGAAGAAAATCCAAAATTCCAAATTTGACAGCAATTCACTGACTAAACGTGGGCACGCCTAAGGATGGAATAAATCTGCAGATCAATTGTCAAGATTCAAATTCGAGATTTTCACAATCTTTAAAGATTATATTGCCATCTTTCAAAGGGATTGACCACTTGAAATTGGGGGATACATTATCTGAAGAGAATTAAGGAAAGATAGGAGGAAAAAGGAAAAAATGAGCATAAAAGGGAGAGGATCACTATTTATGCAAGCTTTAGCTTAGGTTTAGGATAGGTTTTCGTTTATGTTGTTTTCTTTTCAGTCTTTTTATGTTTTCTGCATTTTCTCCATTAGTATTTTCGTGTTTTTCAGTAAAGGACCAGGGATGGAGACTTTACGCTTTGTTATTTCTTTTGTTTTCGATTCTAGTATGAGTAGCTAAACTTTTAGTCTTGGTTAAGGGGGTTCGTGTTATCCGCTAGTATGGCCAGATGTTTTGAATAAAGTTTACATTGTTAATAAACATTGAATATCTTCCGATCTACTCTTTCTAATTGAATTTGTTGGTTTCTAGGTACGCAACTAGGGATTAATGTGTTTAACTGCTAGATTAACGAAATATGGCGTTCAGTTTCGCTAATCACAAGTAGCAATTAAGATTGTCTTCTCTACGTTAGAGTCAACAAATTCTAAGGAGATGTTCGCTTGATTGATTGCATGTCATACATGTATTTTGCTTGCTCATTAGTTCTTGATTCGTAAAGCTTTTATTTAATTAAACCTATGATCGTATCTAGGTTGTTGTTTAATAAGAATGCTAGGATACATATTTCTAGTCATTACACTTAAGAGAAAATATCCCCAATATATGTTTGTTAATGATTGAAATTTTATATTGAGAATCCATTTTAGCGCGATAACATCGGTGAGCTGAAACTAAGGTTTGTCTCTTAATTTTTTAGATTCAATTATTTCTTTTTATTTACGAATTTTCTTATACTTTTTCTTATATTTTCGTGAATCAAACCCCCCCCTCGGCCCCCAATGTCGTTACTTTGTTTAAGTTTTAAACTCGCTAACCTTTACCATTAAAAATTCCTCATGGGAACGATATCCACTTACCACTACTACATTAAATTGTATTAACGGAATTGATTTTTTTTAATTTGGTTTAAGGCGATAGCATCACCAAATTTTGGCGCTGTTGCCGGAGAATTTTGACGGTTTATGTACATTACGCGTTCAAACCAATAAGATAATTTACAGTACAATCCTGAGATCAAAAAGACAGCCAAAAGACCGCGGAAACAGATCAAACAACAAAAAGAGACGCAAAGAATGGATAGGATAGCCGCCAACCGCACCCTTCGCGAATTAGTCGCGCCAACGGACGCGCAACAGCCACATTGCATCAATTTCCCGAATTTAGGTGATAACAATACTTTTGAATTAAAATCTGGACCGATTCACTTATTGCCTATTTTCAGGGGTTTACCGGGAGAAGATCCATACAAGCTCTTGAAAGAATTCGATGTAGTTTGCATGGGTATGAAGTCGACTAATGTGACGAGAGAGCAGATTAAGCTGAGAGCTTTCCCATTTTCTCTTAAAGACGATGCGCAAGATTGGCTATATTATTCAACCGGAGAAAACATGCAAACGTGGGCTGAAATGAAGAGGCTTTTCTTCAAAAAGTATTTTCCAGCATCAAGAGCAGCTAATATTTGGAAAGAGATTTGTGGAATTCGTCAACATACGGGAGAGACACTCTACGAATATTGGGAGAGATTCAAGAAACTATGCGCTAGCTGTCCACACCACTAGATAACTGAATAATTACTAATTCAATATTTCTACGAGGGACTTTTGCTTATTGATAGGAGCATGATCGATGCTGCAAGCGGTGGTGCCTTAGTCAACAAAACACTAGTGGCTGCAAGAGAATTGATCGCAAACATGGCCTCCAACACGCAACAATTTGGAATCCGTACTGGGCATGGGTCAAAGAGCGTGAATGAAGTTAGTGCGACCTCGTTGGAAAAGAGATTGGATGACCTCACTTCTTTGGTGTGACAATTAGCGATCATGAGGACAGAAGAAGCTAAGGTATGTGGTATATGCTCAATGTTAGGACATTCTACTGATTTATGTCCGATTTTGCAGGAAGAAAACGCAGAACAGGTGAATATCGTGGGAGGATTTGCTGCGCCAAATCAAAGAAAGTACAACTCATTTTCCAACACCTATAATCCGGGATGGCGTGATCATCCGAATTTGCGATATGGGAATCCTCAAGGACAGCAAGCAGCCATAAATTTTCAACCATAGAGACAACCATACGTGTCGCGTCAAAATCCAAATTTAACGTCAACTGCTGAAGGTAAGTCTTCTTTGGAAGATATAGTGCACACTTTGACCACTAACACTTTGACATTTCAGCGAAATACTGAAGCGAGTATCCGAAATTTGGAAAATCAACAAAGGAATTTTGAAAACCAGTTAAGTCAAATTGCAGCTGCTGTCAATCGAATGGAAGCACGAAATTCTGGTAATTTTTCAGCGCAACCGGAGGTTAATCCTAAAGAAAGCGTGAAGGCTATCACATTGTGGAGTGGTAAGGAACTACAGGAACCACTTCCGAAAAATCCCAGAAGAGAAGAAAAGGAAGAATGACGCAAAAAGGGGTTCAAAACAAGGTGATTCCGTCCCCTTTTCCAAGTTGATTTTTCAAGGCAAAGAAGGAAGAGCAAGCAGAGTTAGAAGAGGAAGAGATTATAATTCGAGAAAAGATAGAGGATGTACAACCTCCTAAGGTAAGGGATGCAGTTCATGTTATCGCTAACAGAATTTCGTTTCCTTTTCCTAGTTGATTACAGGCACAAGAAGAAGAACAACAAGAAGAGCTGCAAGAAGTACAGTTTTTAGGAGAGCTGTGGGCGAGCGACCTGAAGACTGAAGGTGACAAGTAGGATGTTGAGTCTCCACAACCGTTGGCGTTACTTTTGCAAAGACCATCCTGGTGTGAGAAGGGTGATGCCCGAAAAGAAGAGTGGACATTAGAGTATAATGGTGAAACGATGAAGTTCCACTCATCAGAAGTCATGGAGCATCGTGCTAATAAAGAGCCTACTTCGAAGGAAGGTGCTCTAGGTTCCTCACGGAGTTTGAGCATGCTTCTTGCTGGACTCAAGCATCCATTCGATAATGGATGATGTACATATACCAAGGGTCAAGTTTATGACCTTTGATATGCGCTTAATGGGAGGCACCCCATTCGTATCCTTTCTTTTATGTGTTTTTTAGCAATTTTCTTTTATTTTCATTTTTAGGTTTAATTCAGTTCAGTTAGGAATTTAAATTTAAATTTTTCTGTCATTTTTAAGTTTCATCTTTTCTTTTTAAAATTAAAAAAATGTGGAATTTTTTGCTGTCTCTCGCCACCCCCTTTTTCACTCTCTAGTTTCCTTCTTTT
Organism: Erythroxylum mucronatum; assembly: GCA_027563825.1. NCBI lineage: Eukaryota > Viridiplantae > Streptophyta > Magnoliopsida > Malpighiales > Erythroxylaceae > Erythroxylum > Erythroxylum mucronatum. The sequence continues at coordinate 4,135 of JAOSBP010013822.1, read as the reverse complement.
GTTTGGCCCTAAATTCTTTTGCAACTTTCAATCTTCAGCTATCGAATCTCCCACCCATTTTAACCTATCACTCCCATTTTCCCACTACGCACTCACGAAACTCCTAGCCTTCTTTGCCCACTTACTCATCTACCCTAACTTGTGCTTTTCGTGTTGCATTATTGTCTTCTTTTGCAGGTGGTCTTCCACGAAATTAGCACAATGTCCAAGAAGAAAAGTGAGTCTCATAGGCTAGCCACTCCAATACATTGTGCTACTGATTTTCCTCCACAATTGGAACACAGTTGGATGGCCTATTGGGAGCATGAAGGATTTCAACCGCCACATCCGCCAACACCTTGATTTTGACACTTCCATAATAGAGAAGCTTTCTCTCACCTTTTTCTTTATATTTATGCTTCTTTAACATTGAGGACAATTTTGGTTTAGGTGTGGGGGAAAGAATTGGAGTTTGGTGTGTGACTATTTTTCAGTTGTTGTGTAATTTTTGTTGATTTTTGTATGATTGTTGTGTGTATGAAGCCTTGTCACATTAGTTTGGATGAGATTGGGTATATGCATGAAATTAAATTGGGCTAAGTGAGTTTTAAGGTGAATCATGTTGATTGATTGCAATAACTGATCTTATAGACTTAGTCAAAATTTTGACATTTGAGTGATGAGGAATGTGTGGAATGGAAGTCAATTCTTAAGTGAACCTGTGAGCGACATTTAAGCCTAAATGATATCATCTTTATGTCATGCTATTTCATGTTGCCTTCAGAACTTACACAGAACTGGTTTGCACTTATTTGATTACATGGGATATAGACATGATTAAGGCCTTCCTTGTTTTTAAACCCTTTAGCTTAAAAATGACCCACCTAACTATTTTCCCTTTGCAAATATTTTTTAGCCTTTATCCTTATTTTTCAACCAGTCACCTTATTTTAAAACCCAAAAATCCTATTAGCCTTACCCTATCACAAGTTGAATGAAGCATTGAGTAATTGGGACTTTTGTTTTGTAATTTATTCTAAGATACTTTTATAGGTGTTTCTACTCATGTGTTTATTAAATTTTGCTGCTAGCAATTTCTCTTGTTTTTATTGTTTTCCCTTGTGTTTAGCATTATTCAAAAAAGAAAAAAAGAAAAGGAAAAAAAGAAAAAAAATGGAAAAAGAAAGTTAAAAAAGAAAAAAGAAAAGGAAAAGGACAAAGAATAAGGCATAATAACATGAGTTAGTATGAGTAGTTGTAACCCTTCATGTGTTTTTCTCATAATTTTATTTTGAGTATCCCTTTTACTTGATACTTTGTGAATGTTTGTGATTAACCTTTTGCCATTTTTACATCACCTGTGAACCTAGCCCCATTATAACCCTGAATAAAGTCCTTATAATTTATTAGCTCATGTGATCTGAATGAATGATAACTAGTGAAATTGCAGGCCTATGGTATTACAATATGTTTAGAGAGAGATTTTAGAGAAACACTTTGCCCTCAAACACTTGAGTGTAAGAGCAAAATCTGTTAGAAGAATTCATTTTGATTTCTTATTTGCCTTTGAACAAAGATGTCTTATTTTGAATTTGTTTATTTGTATCAGTGAAAAGTGATTTTCAGATGTGTTGCAACTTAAGTCTTACTGGCCCAAGTTAATGGATTGTGTGTACTTAATCTTATGAAGGATGAATTGATGGAGTGTTGTGGTTTGACATGTTTGCTCGAGGGCGAGCATAGGTTTAGTGGGGGGGAATTTGTTAAGTTATCAATTTGTGCTTATTTTGTATCTAATTTTCTTTAATGTGTTGAAATTATTATTCAAAATTAATTGAAATTATTATCAAAAAAATGAAAAAGAAACGAAGAAAATCCAAAATTCCAAGTTTGACAACAATTCAGTGACTAAGCGTGGGCACGTGCAAGGATGAAATAAATTTCCAGATCTGCCTTCAAAATCTAAATCTGATTCTTTTGAGATTTCTATAATCTTTTAAGATTAGATTGATAGAGATTGGTAAACGTGATCTGCAAGAGATGATAGAAAAGGAAGGGATCGCGAGGCATTAAAAGTGAAAAAATGTTACTATTCACAAGACATCCCTTTGGAGTTAGAATAGTTTAGTTTTCTGTAGTTTTTCTCATTCATTGTTCTTACATTTCTGCATTTTTCCTTCTAGTATTTTCATATTCTTCAAGAAAGACTAGGGATAAAGACTCATTACGTTGTTATTTCTTTGATTTATACTTTCGTTATGAATAGCTAAACTTATTTTCTTGGTTGAAGGAAACCTTGTTATCACCTATTATGTGTGAGATGTTTCAATAAAGTATGTTCACTTATGAATATTAAATATCTTCTGCATTACTTTTCTGATTGAATTGATTGATTTCTAGGTGCATAACTAGGGGTTAATTCGTTCAATAGCTAGATTAATGAAATATGTCGTTCAGTTTCGTTAATCACAAGTAGCAATTAGGATTATCTTCTTTACGTTAGAGTCGAAAATTCTAAGACGATATTCACTTGATTAATTGCATGTCGTACATGTATTATCTTGCTTATTGGTTTCTTAATTCTTAAAGCTATTATTGAATTGAACCTGCGATTGTATATAGGTTGTTGTTTAATAAGAATTCTAGGATACATATTTCTAGTCATTTATACTTAAGAGAAAACATCCCCCATTAAATGTTTATTAATTATTGAAATTTTATATCGAGGATCCATTTTAGCGTGATAACATCGGTGACCCGAAAACCAAGGGTTTTCCCATTAAATTTTAGATCCAATTATTTCTTTTGATTTATGATTTTTCTTACCGTTTCCTTAATTTGCTGTGAATTAAACCCCCAAAAAGAACTATTTTCAAAAGTAATAAAAATAATAATTTATAAAAATATATCAAAAGTATTTATAAAATGTATTATAGTTTTAATAAAATAATAGTTATCTTCAATATAATATACTATACGTATTTGTTTTTATAACTCAATTACTTATATATTCTTTTGGAACTGATACATTAGGATTAATAAAGTTATTAATTCATTTTAAAATTAATATAAATACATATATGCATAATGTATATATTGTGTAAATATGAAAAATAAAAAAAGTTTACATGCGTAAAGAGTAATCATGATATTAATTAATTTCTTTTAATATGTATAATAAAATACAAAATTTTATAGGTAATTCCATCGTATACTTTACTATAAATGGTTATGCTATAATTTATAATTTATGAATTTTAAAAAAATACAACTACAACTTTTTTAAATTCTCTTAAAATAAAAATATAAAAAATTTTAAAATATATTAAACAATCGGGCCAACTGAGGTCTGACGGGTTATCTGTGACCTGGCGAGCAACTCGGGCCGCCCAACCCACAGACCACAAGGCATTCTTGTCCTGCCCGGACCATGGACTGGCCTGTTGATATTCCTAAAAGGGAGTGATCCTTCTAACAATTAGAAGATTGAAAAAAATAATAAGAAGTGTTTATTGAAGCCAAATTACTTAAGAGAAAAAAAAGAAGAAGAATTAAATGCTATAATAATGAAAGCTGTAAGTCATAATTATATCATTATATTCAAATGAGATAAAGCTTTGTCTAGTGGAATAGTTATTTGTCTCTTAAGATTATTTATGAAAATTGCAAGTCTAGGCCGTTGTATTTTAAAGAAAGTTCTAGCCTTGTGTTTGCTTCTTTTTACTATTGAGGGAAGACTATTATAAGGTTTGTCTCAACCTTTTACGCAAGACAAATTAAAACAATTTTGTACTCACACATAAGAGTACCAATGAGAGCCCCCTCTGTTAATAATTATTCCTTTTTCATACTTGTCCCAAGTGAAATTCCTCTTCGACATCTATTACCTAAATTTATTCACTTTTATTCGATCTTAGGCTTAGAAAAGGGTTACAGGCTAATCTAAGACTTCGAATTATCCAATTCGAAAATTTAAAATTTTCAAGTGAAATTATCACCAAACCTACAAAAATGATTAACGGGGCTGTTTGTTTCCGTTTTTTTCTTCCGTTTTTTGTTGCCGTTTTTGTAAAAAGAAAAACAAGGACAAAATTGCTGTAGCGACCCCTGTGTTATACGAAAGTAGCTAATTAAACCCTGAGATATAAAATGTTAC
>JAOSBP010013730.1:0-10839 GCA_027563825.1 Erythroxylum mucronatum | reverse complement strand
ATTGGGGTGGACCTTACTGCTGTAGGGGCACCGGTGGAAGTGGGAGTGGGGGCGCATGGACATAAGCGGTGGGAGGTTGAGAGGGAGTGGGAGCAGGAGGGGGAGTTTGTTGTTTCTTATAGGGTTTTGAGGTTGAGGTTGAGGAGGGATGGGGGGTTGAAGGGGAAGGAGGAGTTTAATAAGTTTGCTTTGATGGATGATGATCGGGTTGCTGGGGAGGAAGAGGAGGAGCTGAAGGGGAGGTGGGTTTGCGAGAAAGTGACGGGGGAGAGTTTGGAGGGGATGTCGGATGAGAGTGAGGGGGAGACTTCCGAAGATGAGGAGGGGGAGGATGAATGAAGCGAGAGAGAGGGAGACTTCCGAAGATGAAGAGGAGAATGGATGAAGCGAGAGAGGGAGAGAGATTCAGACTCCGATCGAGCAGCTCTCGCTTATCTCTCGCAGGATTCGGTCGATATCGGTGGTCGCGAAACCGGTCTCTCTCGCTCGCATCAGCATTGCGGGTGCGAGAAAGCTGTATCCCAATACTTTGCCGGTAGTTCCGACGATCATGTTGAAGACTGCGGTCATCCCGCTTTTGCTGGTCAGCTCTTCCATGCATTTGTCGTATCTCAATGTTTCCGCCTGTCTCCTGCCCTCCGAACAATTGCTTATATAGTCTCTCTTGGCCGACCGCATCATGTCCACGATGAGAGCCGCTATTCCCGCTGCGATGGGTGTAGCGATGGATGACCCCGAGCGAAAGACCTCTTTCCCACCTATTGAGAAGGTTTTCACAGCACTCCCGAGTGTTGCAAAATTCGATTTACCATCCATGCGAGGTGCGACTGCATCACAGAGGTTGCCTTTTCCGGAGAGAGCTGATATTGCCATGACATCTTTGTGAACGGCGGGGAAGGGAGGCGCTCTCAATGCACCATGGTTACCTGCAGCGGCAAAGATAAGAATCCTCGGTTTCTGTGACACAACCTCTTCGATAGCGTCTTTGATGATCGCAGACGGCTGTTCGAAGCCGAAAGACATGGAGATGACATCGACTTTCCATATTTTTGCGGCATATTTGATAGCCTGTCGCACGATAAGCATGTATGCCTTTATCATCCTGCTAGAGATGATTTGTTCTCTCTACTGTTGGTTCAGAATTCAGACTTACATACGCTATCCTCTGTTGACTGTCGACGCTGATACTCTTGTCTATCCTGACTTTGCGCCCTTCGAATATCTTGGCCACATAAACTTGACAGTGGTCTGCCACGTCCAACAGCACCGATGCTGCCTGTGTTCCGTGACCATCCGAGTCTTCTCCATCAGCGATCTGTTGCCCGTCTTCTGGAATTGGATTGCAACACCAGGATCTATACTCCTTCAGACGGCCTTTGTACAGATGTTTTGCCAATCGGTCACCGACACTGGCACCCGTGTCTAATACGGCAACCCGGACTTTTTGAATCTTCTGGCCTTTGCGAAGGTCGGTCAAGAACGGAATCGCCTTTTCTTTCAAATCGTCCATCCAACTTTGCGCGGCGAATTTTCTGTACACACTCCATCAGTACTTGTTCTACAAGGTGAATGATCCGAATGACGCACTGCGCCGAGTCTAGCTCTGCTATCGTACCGTCCTCGTGCAGACACTGTTCTCCCAACGTTTTCGGTAAATCGTCGCCCATCAATTGTACATTTTCCATGCCCTTTGAAATAATTTGCACATCTTCTGCTTCTTCAGCCGAGTCCTGGTCTTCAGTAGCTTCGAATCTGAGGCTCTGGCTCCGTTTCAAAGGTGGTATTTTAATGGGATTAATTGTGTTGGATGCCTCATACAATGTATCAAATATGTCTTTTTGACGCACACCATACATGGTTTCTACGATGTATTGCAATCGCTTTACCACCCATGATGTATATTCGCTGGACATTTGTTGGTTCTGGCGCAGCAATCCGGCACGACTGAGTGTGTTGGAGGAGAAGCATCGCGACACCGCAACATGATACAGACGACCGATGTGGTTATCTCTGATTCTGGAATCGGTCACGTCGATGGTATCTATCTCATCCCAAGTTAGTATTCTACCAAGCCAGATCTCCAACAGCAGTTTGCCGAGCGCGGGTAGACTCGGCCTTGCCATGTTCATACGTCTTTCCCATCCAAATTCCATCGACTTCTTCGCGGAGTCATCGCACCTGAGAGCCAGGAATGGTCGGTGAACGTCCAGATTGCCGCTTTCATCCCATTTATCAAACCAAAAATCAGGCGTGTCCTCGTGGTCCGGCCACAATGTTGTCCCACTTAAGTAAAGGTAGAAATAGGCTACTTCCACGGCCAAGGTTGCCCTCGCTCGTTCGCTAAGCCCGGAGGTGTGCTGGGAACCTTTCCGGAGCCATGAGCGTATGGATATCATGGAAGTCGTGTGATTGGGTCTACGAGACGCAATTGGTTTCACCGAAAGTTTGACGGATTTGACTCCATCTCTGACAAGCCGTACTTGCAGAAAGCTTCGATGCATTACCTCACACGAGAAAGGCTCGACCACAAGACGGCGATGAGGGACGGGATTGGTCTCCAAGCTGAGATTGGCGAAATGCCATGAGGCAGTCTGCTCGAGCTTCATCCTTAGAGCATAACTATTTTCCTTGAGCGGTACTGTGTAACAAACCATGGTATCGTGGAGCTTCTGACAGCGAGAGCACCGGAAATGGTTGATGCTATCGGAAACGTTCTGCAATTCATCACACATATTTTGGAAGCGGCTCCATAACGTCAACTTCATCGCCTCCACCGCTGCTCGTTTTTGGTGAACGTCCAGTTTCTCGTAAGTTTCCTGACATCTCTGCAGCTCATCTCTAATTTGACAGAGAGCATCTTTCAGCGCTCTCTGTTCCAGCGGTCGATCCGGCAGATGGCAGTTGCGATCGCCGGTCAATCCGGACCACTTGAGTCCGCAGTCCTCCAACGAGTCCAGGTTTTCGACCAGACGCTCCACAGCCTTGGTAGCGGCATCATCTAGACTGAATTCATCCTCCACGATGCTTGCGATATATTGCTCGCCGAGGAGTTGTTCGACTAGTAGATGAGTATCGGTCGGATAACGGCGATCGTGGGGTGTTAGCGAGTTGCGAGGCCTGGGCGTATATCTGGTCGACCTTCGGATGGAATTGGCGGCGGCTTTCAACAGCAAAGCCAGGATATCCTTGAGCAATTCTAGAGACACTGGCTTGTGCGACCCCATCGCGGAGGCATGTAGGGATTTTGCTGGCACAGCAGGTGTGGCGGGACTCGATAACATCATCGCGCTAGCCATCGCTCCTGCCGAGACACGTGAGTTTCGGCTGACCTCCGCAACGTCTGATGTTTCGATAGACGGCCTACTCGCCCATCCAAGACGATGGAATCGGACACGGACTTGGGGAGCTTGGATACATTGGCTCGCCATGCCGAGAGCAATTTGTTGATTCTCCAAGACAAAGATCCGGACAACATAGAGTGGGTGGAATATGTCCTTCCTCGCTTTCGCCTGTGGTGTAGCGTTTCCGGAGTGTTTGACAATGGCCGTTCTTCACTCGCTCATCGCATTCGTCTGCATCGGGTCGCTCAGATGACTTTTCTGGATCTTCTCGACGCTGTGGATGCCAATACTGAAACATGTATTTATGATTGCTGCCTTTTTTTCGCATCCAAAGCTGAGTCTGCCAGTGCTCAATATCGCCAAGGTCCAGCATGAGAATCACATCGTCCGAGCGAGCGATGAAGAAGGTAGTAGAACTGAGGTAGTTGATGATGGGGATCCAGGTCCGGAGGTGACGCAGTCTTTGTCGCCGCAAGAATTGATCGAGAATGCCGAACTTACCCGCGAACGAATCAGAGAAGACGTGCTGATGCTGATATCCTACACGGAACTCGTCAGCAAGCAGGTCAAGCGCAAGCTGGATTCTAGGGCGGATACGTACTCTCCAGACGATGCGACTGGCCCGGACGGATCACCGGGGCTGCTCCTCGAACAGTTCACAAACTATGCTTTCTCAGCTTTGCGAAAAAGCATCGGTCCTGAGAAATGGGAAACGTTCTGTCTGGAGAGATCACATTTATCGGAGAGACTCTTGCAAACCATCATCCGTCGTTGGAGGCGTTTGAGCTATCATCAGGATCGAGCGAGGCGCAAGGGAGCTCCCCGTTCACGACAAACTCCACCGCAAGCGGCGGTGATTAATGCGACTTCGACCATTCTTCCATCCGAATCCGCGACGTACAGTCGTATTTCATTTGCCAACCCAGACCCGAACCCCCGTGCGCAAACACTCCCGACATCCGAAGGTTCGACGCTTCCATCGCAAGCCAACTTGCCATCCAGACCCAGTCTTCCCAAGCCGGCCACCAGTCGAAGAAGTGCCACCGTTGCACCATCCAAAGCGGTTGAATATCCTCCGATGCCGAAAATGGACCCACAACCGGGCGGAGGCTGGAGGTTTCTGTGTCCCTTTTGCAGCACGTACAAGACTGCGCCGAGAGGCGGCGAAGAACGCTTCTGGAGGTTGGTATAATGATATCATTTGCGTGATACGTAACTAATACCATGGTCTAGATCCCACCTGATGACCGATCTTGCTCCGTACATCTGCACTCACGACAGATGCCAGACATCGGAAGAGCTCTATTCGTCATTGGAAGAATGGAAACAGCATATGGACATCGAACACGAAGAGTATATCTGGCTATGCCCGTATTGCTCGAGCCATACATACGGTAGTGAAAGCGAACTTCAGCAACACTCCAACCAAGTCCACAGCCGCAGTGTTCCCACCCAGCTCTGTCGCCGACCCGTACTCCGTGAATGTTGTGATCTCTGCCTATCGGAGGCCAAGGACGCGAAGGAGCTGGGACACGACATCTCCAGCATCGAATACCAGCAGGAGATCGTGGAGTGCATGGGAAAGCATCTGAAAGAATATGCTATCATCTCATTGCCATGGCACTTGGACAACATAATGAACACCGGATCGGACGAGGCCGACCAGGACGACGATTCCGCTCACTCGAAACGGATGGTCGTCGGTCCCGAGCAGGGTCGAGGAGAGGAATCGGATGATCCTCGGGGAGAAGAAGACCGAGGTCAACCTTTGACCCGCGACCGTCTGGCTTCCGTACCCTTGCTGCAGCAGAGCGGGGATGAGCTCGCGCTCTGGAATATCGATCGTGCACTGCCCGAGCGACCTCGGGCGGGCAAGGCGCGAACCCGTTGGAGAAAGCTGTTGACCCTGATCCTGTTCTTGCAGCGGTCGTTGGATGACGCCAGGCAGAAAAGGTTGGATACACTGGCTTTCCGGCTCGACTACTACGACCCTACGCACCCGATGGAAGCTCAGCACATAATTCGGTTGCTCTCGGACATTAAGGACCTGGCCTCTGCATGGAGTGGATGTGGAAATTCCAAGAGAACGATCATGGTGCTCGAACAATTGCTGGATCACCAGCGCAGATTGATGCCTCTTCAGTTGTACGGTCAGACGGAGACGTTGAGCATGCTCCTCGAGGCCCGATATCTGCGTGGAGAGTGGAAGCGCTGCCTGAAACTTCACGACCAAATCAAGCGCAATTTGGAAGTCGATTTTCCTCTCCCGGTGCGCTCACAAGAATTGTTGATCTCACTCGCACTCAAGGAAGTAGCCATCTTGCGGAGAATGGGTGAGAGTCGCCAGGCCGTGGCAGCCATCGATATTGCACTGCTGAGGTTCCACGAGGTCATGTCGTCGAAAGATCGTCGAAAATTCCTGACGCTGTTGGGCCTGCTCGACAGCTCGCGCTTGGACCGACCACCGTTGTCGACCGAGGACCACGATGCCAAAGTCTTCCAACACCTCGCGCACGACGACCTCGCCGCTGCGGAAAAAATCCTGGACGATCAGTCACAGCCCAGCTTCCCCGCCACGGAGGGGTCATTCGTCGACTCGGCCCTCCTGGCGACGATCTATCGGAAGCAAGGACACCTCACCAACTCGCTGGAGGCATCCGAAGTGGCCGCAGATGACCTGGAGGAGATCTTCGGACCCGAACACATCATCACCCTGGCGAATCTTCAGAGTCTCGCGCTGACTCGCAGGGCGATGGGGAACGAGCGTGAGGCGATGGAGACTTTCCGGGAAGTCGCGCGCAGGACGGAGAAGATGCTGGGCCCGAGGCATCCGCAAACGCAGATGGCATACGCATTCGCGCTCACGCCCGAGCCCGGGTCCGTGGCATCCGATGGGGGGTCCGATCGGCCAGCGTCTCCGGACGATTATGCTGGAACGCTGGAAAACCTGCCTAGCTTCACCGAAGAGATCGCCAACGTAGATGGAGAGTTCTGACGCAGGGCAGACACAGAGCTTCGAGAAGCTCTCCACGGATCCCCGTTGTCCGTATTCTTGATCCCCGGCAGGGCGAAATCTCCCATGGTACGGCGGTCCTACAACGCCCAGGTGCCACCCCGAGCTCGCACCGGAGCTCCCGCAGAGCTTTTCACCTTCGATAGGTTCTCCCGGCAGGACAAAATCTTCCCACCTAGCGACCGTCCTACAACAACAAAGGACCTCCCCAAGCCCTCACCAAAGCAGCCTCCACCGCGTATTTGTAAAAAGGCAAAAAGTCGCCGTGCAGGATCATTCCTCCAGGCCGGTTCGGCACATTGAAGTCATACTCCTGACCATCCCCGTCGACGTCGTCGTCCGGCAGTCGGGTTTGCGGAACCGACGCTTCGGAGGTCCCCGCTTCGGATGTCTCGGCTTCGGAGAAGACCCTGGGCTCGGTGCCAGCTTCGGAGCCGGGCAGACTCGAGGGGAGGGAATACATTCGAGTACCGTCGCCCAGAACGGAGCGGTTCGCTTCCACCGATGATGATGACGTATTCGCCCTCATCCTTCTATTGATCTCGGCAACGCTATCTTCTATACTTTCTATCCAATTTTTTGTCTTGGGGTCCATGTACGACCCCAACGACTGCACTACCCCCATTCCGCTCATCCCGGCTTCCATATTCTCCGACTCCGCTCGCACTCCCGGGGTGTTTTCCGCTTGCTGCGAGCTCGGCACCTCGGATTCCGGACCAAGCGCCTCCGAGTCTATCTCAGATGGCGAAGAGGGCTGGGTGTCCTGATCCCGGATCCGGTCTTCGATGGCTCCGTCAAAGTCCGGATCCGGAAATGGGACACCCAGCCCTCTTCCCTTGTCCGTCAGTTCGATGATTTCGCGCTTGGCCGTCTCGATTTTGTCGTTAAATTCAGCAGCGTAGAGTCTGTCGAGCCTGGCGCTCAGTTCAGCTTCGTCGAAGGTAGCTTTCTGTTCGGCTAAGGGCATGCTGGACTGTACTAGGCGTGCGGAGTCTACCTGAGCCTCTCGCTGCTGCATCCATCGCAGCTGAAGAAGGTCAAAATTTCTGATCAGATTTAGCATTTGGCGTTTGACATTGATACGGCCTTCTATCTTCTCAGTATAGGATTTATCCATAGCTACTTTACCATCCTCTCGTGGGGCATCATCACCGCGCGAATCCAAGGATGATGGCATGTACTCCAGGCTTCGCGCGAATTCTCGCTCCAGATCCAAGATAGCAAGATCACGTTCAAGATCTTCAAAAGCAACTACCGTATGAATCGTTCTACAATTCTCGATCGGTCCCTCGGAATCGATGGAGTCGTCGGAAGTGTCTCTGTAAGGGTGGCGTTCGGATTCGAGGCCAGCCTGTATACGACTTCTCCAGGCTTCAATTTGGGAAACCTCAGGCTTCACCCAAGTCTGTCCAATAGCTACTCGCTGTTTTGTTCGAACACTGCTCAAGTTGAAATTGAATTAGTCGATGTATGAGATCAGAGCGCTATGCGGACAGCCTTACATATATATGAATTCAAGCGCCAGTTCGAGGCTTGCTATCCTGTGTTGCAATCTCGCCTCGAAGCGGTTGACGACCTGCTCAATCAGGAGTTTTATGCCATGTGAATCATCATAAGGGCCAGTGGATTCATCGAACAAGGAATGATCGCAGTATGCGGACCACATCCTGGCCTTTTCGAGGAAGATATCACAATCATCGTGACAGGCTTGCACGACTGGGGTCAGTTTACCATTGCGACTTAGATTGATCAAGCCTTCACCACGAGTTGGACCCAGCTCAGTGTTCAGCCAAAGTAACTTGATTTCGAGGTCTCCAAGCTCGGCACAAAGGTGTTGGATGGGATCAAGCTCGGCCAATGGACCAGCTTGAAGGAAGGCTATGAGTGGCTGTAGCTCCTGTATCGCATCTTCGAGGGCAGAGATCAACTTATCCATGGCCTGAACAGCTATCAGATGATGAATCCAGAAACGAAGAGGCTTGGGAACGGAGATAAGGTGACTCCCTAGGGGACGGCCCGCGCTGACGAAATCGGCTTAGCTTCCGACGCGATCTCCGCGGAGTCCTGATTGTCCACAAGGCCAGATCCACAAATCCACGCGCTTCCTTCCCATTCAATTCACTTCACCACGCATAATACACACGCTGCGAATATGATTCGAGACTTGAAATTTCTACGTCAAGACCTCATGTTGATTCATCTTGGAGTTCAGTATTCTATTCATAGGCTTCCGTGATCCTCCTTTGAGCTTATTGTAAGCATCGTTGACATTCAAATGTATATCATGGGTACTCATGCTCGTGATTCCGCTTTCCTCGCACGACTTTGTCGATCGTGTCGTATCGCTGCCAGCCAAGGGACGCAGTACAACAAGGCTCCAGCCGTCATCAACGATCCGGCAAATGCTTGCGCTGCCAGAAAGTGGCCAGTCTGTGGTTTCGCAAGTACTCCGGCGATTGGAGCTCCTATGAGCGATCCGATGGCTGACATTATGGTGACAATCCCCCAACGCGTGGCATATACCGGCAGCTGTGACAAAACGGGATGCGCGCATACCAGTGGAGCTCCGGAGATTAGTGATCCTGTAAAGATGCCGTAGAAGACCACCCAAACCAGGAATCCAGCCGTTGAACGCACTGCTATCCAGCAGAATAGAATCACTCCAGACGCGAATACCGATATCACGGTCGTTGCGAAAGCTCCGGCTCGTGGAACTGTGAAAGCGGGTAGTAATCGCCCAATAGTCTGACCGGCGTTCAGAATCGAGATGACGTAGTAGCTGAGCTCGCCACTCTCCCCTTGCACGTACGTCGTGAAGGAGGGCAAGTAGAAGAACGGGACGTAGTAGGCGATGAAGATCAAGAGTCCGGCAAGACTGAACGTCACGAACGGAACTTCGGTGAATGCTTCAATCTCGAACAATTTACGCGGTCGCGTCGATTTTGGAGGCACGCGAGAAAGGGTCACCAACGAGCAGGTCGCGAGGAATAGAGAGATGAAACCCAGCGTGCGCATCGCCCACGAAAATCCGATCTCGGACACGAGACGGATGAAGATGATAGGGAAGAGCACACCACCTGTGTTCGACCGATCAGTAATTTATTCCCGCCCTCCAAGATCAAAATTCAGAACTCACCGATCCCAATCCCGGTCAACATCAAACTCATAGCCATCGGCCTCCTCGTCGTGAATAACCCCGTGATGAGCGACGTGCAAGGCACGTACACCACCCCGGACCCGATCCCGAGACAGACCCCCTGCGATAGGAAGATCTGGTAGTATTCGGTCGACACGCTCAGCGTCATGAAGCCCAACACGTTCAGCACGCATCCCGCCGTGACGATGGGGAAGAAGTAGCCTCTGTCCAGGAGCGGGCCGAGGAATGCACCTGCGGAGAGAAGGAAGAAGGAGTATGTTGTGCCGATCCAGGAGATGCTTGAGGAGCTGGAGGTGGAGAGGTAGTGGGTTTGGTAGAATTCTTGGAAGACGCCGAAGGCGAGGGAGGGACCCCTTGCAGGAATGGAGTTAGTCGAGGGGAGGATGTGAAGTGGTGCGGGGGAGGTTACCAGCTGATGAAGAAGAGGAGCCAGCCCGCGGCGACGGCACTCCAGGCTGTGAAGCCCCCGTTTGGAGGTTTGGAGTCTTGCGGGGAGGGCTCTACGGGCTTGCGCTCGGGGCTGAGTTCGGATTCGCTCATGTTGGACAGAGGTTGCTATCGTTTTGATGAAGTAGAGGTGAAACATGTACAACTTGCGATGCCCGCAAGATATATCTTGAGGGGTGCTTCAAAATTTTGCGTTACATCTCAAGCTTGACCGATATTTGCTTTGTCCAACACTGACCGCCACTCGGTCTGTCCGTTCATGGTTGCAATGTCGCAACTTAGTTACGATCGATCAAAACATTCAGTACACCATTCAGTCGGGACGACCGTCGATCATGACACGTCCGACAATCATCCCATTCTGGCGGCGAGCCACTACTGCAGGACCGCTCACACATGTCACGAAAAGCACTCGGGCATATATCGAGCAGCCAGTCCATACAAGGACTTTGTGATGGGCCAATGCGTCTTAGTGCGATTACCTGTTTGGATCTTTGCAGCAGACCGATGCGTCTTGATCCAAGATACACTTTCGGCCGCAGCAGTGCGGAGCACGTCATCCAGCATGTCGCAATCTTTTCGGGCTCGAAGCTTGATTCACGGCCCGAACGGAAATAAAACCATCGCCACTTGGAAATGCTCCGGAGCTTCTGATCCGGTCTCAAAGCCAAATTTCACGATAGACCAATCAAATTGGAAAACTCAGTCATCGGAATCGCCGCAATACTTTCTATACTGAAACTCTATCTCTCAAACTCTACGGTCACAAGCTGAACACACGCAACCTCTTTTCCTCCCCTCAACAGGAACGACGAACAACGCACAATGCCAGCCCCTCAAACCCCACGAAATCGTGAAACCTCCCCTGCCCCCTTCCTCCC
>JAOSBP010013622.1:0-10845 GCA_027563825.1 Erythroxylum mucronatum | reverse complement strand
ATGTGGTCACACACTTACGAGTGTAATATTCCCGTTTATGATTATTTAATTTATTATGAGATAATTTATTAAATAATTTATATGACATACTATTATATTTTTTGCTAGTACAAAAAATATAATTAATATTGAAATCTCTTATACAAAATAAATGAATAAAATAAAATAGTTTTATTTTATTTCATTTTAGAAAAAAAGAGAGGGAAACGTTGCAACCATACAACGAAGAAGTATGTAACGTTGTAATGGTTACAATGGGAGGTTGTAATAGTTACAGAAAAAGAAGATAGCATGGATACAGTTTGTGTTCTTCAATTTTCGTTTTTGAGATAGGTGCATGAAAAACAAAAGAAAAGAGAATTTTCTGAAAGTTGTTTCATACGTGAACAAAACAGTGACGATATATGTATGAATAACAGTGAAGAGAAAAGTGAGACTTTCGGTTTTTGTGCAGTGAGATACAAAGTGAGATACATAGAGTAACTCTCATATATATGCTTTCAGCTTCTTTCTTGAAAAGTCGACGAGGATAAGAAAACAAAGTAGAGAAGAGATTTCTATCATATTTTTCAGTTGTTTTTCGTAAAGTGTCCGTGAAAAACATTGAAAAGAAACTCTCTTATATTTCATCAGTGTTTTTCGGTTTTGTACATGAATAAAATCAAATATAAGTTTTTGATTTTAGTGTGAGAAAATAAACAAGAGAATAAAGAGAAAATTTTGTTTTCTCTATTCTTGGAGAAAGGGTTCTTCAAGATTAACCATAACCATATCAAGCGTTGAAAGCGGGACATATTTTTTGGTGTAGAGTACATAGAGGCTTCGTATTTTCGAAGTTCCGTATTGAATAATCGTCACTTTCCAGGTATTTATTCGTTTACCTGTTCTGATTATAAGTATGATTCTTAAACGCAATAGATCATATATGATTGCAATTTTTATTTCCGCTGTGTATTGCGATCCTTCAATTTCTTGATAATTTCAAGTGAAACACAACCCACTATAGGGACCCATATTAGGGTTATATAGCTCATTAAAAAGTTAGGTTTTAAGCTTGAAAGAAAAAAGGGTACAAAAAAGAAAAGGGTTCTTTAGCCAAAAAAGACTAAAAAGTCATTTTAAAACTATTTTTAAGGGTTTTGATAAAAAAAGCCAAATTTTGAAAACAAAATAAAATTCCAATAAGATCCTTTAATATTCAAGTTTTAAGAACAACAATCTCTTTATCTTGTTTTCTTTATTATTTTCTATAAACTGGGATGTAGATTTAAGAAGGATGAACCTGTTATGATATATATATTGATTGATTCTTTGATTTAATGAAATTCTAGTTTTTGTTTTTATCAATGTTTCTATATTGATTAAGTTGAAAGAGAAAAAAAATGGAAGATTCAATAATTAATTCATGCATCAAGATTCAAGCAATAAGAGGTGTGATTAGATCACAACATTGATAGAGATGGTTAAGCATGAGCTATTTGAGACAAATCCATAAGATGTACTTAAATTAAGGTAAAACCTATCATAAGAGTTTATATAACAAATTAAAGCATTCTTAGGTTTTCATGATTTATATGGAATTTCTATGAACCTATAAATAAGGGTTGAATGTCTCAAGAGATAATATAATCTAATTTAGGAATTCTTACTAGTCTAATAAACTATAATCATTCTTTAAATCATACGGAAATTTAATATAGTAAAGTCATGAGGTTTTAAATCTATTTCATTTTTAGATTGATTTGTTCTTGATCATAGTGCTTTCTAGTATATAGATTCATTCATTTTATTTTCTTATTCGATCATTCTTAATCATTAGTCTAATGTATTAAGTTTGTAGATGGTTAACAATTGATCAATATTACTTACAAGATTGACCCATACTTGTTTGTACTAGTTATAGCTACATCAGTGAACTTAGAAAAACAAAAAATCACACTAGCCTCTAATCAATATTGGAGAGTCTAATGATATAATCGATTTAAATCTAAACTATTCCCTAAACAAATATGTTGAGGATAAATTAATTTGGTTGAAACATGGATAAAGAACTTACAATAATTACTCTTGTTAAAGCATTTTTTCAAGCAATAGGGAACAATATTCAATGGTGGAAATTGGTTTGGTTACCATTGAATCAACTAAAAGTTGCATTCATCTTATAGCTGGCTAGTAATGAGAAGCTACAAACTAGGGACAAAATCAAGTTGACAATCTCTTCCCCCTTTACATATGTCTTATACATCCAGGAGCTTCCATCATATGCCATCTATTCTTCACTTACCAATTTTTAGTTTATGTCTAGTCTAATGTTCAAGCTCTATATAATAAGAGATATGTGGTAAGCCATTAGAAATATATCGTTCCTTAGGCTGCTAAAGTTAAATGTAAGCTTCAGAGAGATATGAATTTGTTCAAGCTTTTCTTAGCCATATTGTTTACTCTATTTGGTTAGAAAGGAATAGAAATATATTCAGATGAGAAGCTAAAGACATTAACTCAATCCTTCAAAAAGTTTCTTTACTCTTGAGGGAGCTTGGTTTTACTGGGAATTTGTATAAATCCCTCATCTATGAGACGGTTATACATTGGTGCATCCTTGCTCCTTCTAAATGACACATGTCTTACTTATTTTTAGTTTTAATTTCTCAATAAAGCAAGGTGTTATAATGCCTTTGTCCATTCTTGTCTTCTATTTTTGGTTTATTAGTTTAAAGTTTAAGGTTGAGCTTATTGTTGTAACTTACCTAGCTTTTGGCCTTTAATACATTTTTCTTTTTATTTTTTTCTAAAAATGTTGATAGATGTGATTAAACATTTCATTTATTTGATTCTTCAAAATACCTTTAATTTATGTATTGAAAACTTACCTTGTAATCTTACTATTTAATTTTTGTTTTACATAAAAATTAAATTTAGTATTTTTTATTAATGTAGTTTTAGTTTTTTAAACTTAAAAATATAGTAATTGATGCCTATATGTCATATACAAATGTTTTTTCGCAACTCTCTCTCACATTTTTAATAAATTTTATAAGAAAAAGTCTTAATTTTTTAAAAGGTCTTAATTACACCAATTATGTACCTAAGATTATTAGATTAACTAAATTCCTGCTATAATAATATAGACCTAAGAATTTGATAAGATTAAAAGCTATTTGTTTATGTTAATACAAAATGCTTTCGTTCATACTTAACTACAATTTTTAGTATTTATTTATATTTTTTATCTATGTGTTGGTTTTATAGCTATAGGAAAAGAAAAAGATCCTAATATGATAAATTAAGTGCATGCCACAATTTTTATATCTATGGAGAGAACCAGTGCCATTATTGAGAAGTTAGGTCCAATATGGTTCCATCTATGGTTATCAAAATAATTGAATGCCATATCAAATTTAGTAATGATTTTAGTTTTGCTATGATAATAGTAATAATATTGATTAATATTATATATTATTTTAGATAATATTTTAAAATTATAATATAGTATTTAATTTTACATGATTAAAATTTAATCTTCCATTATAAAGTAATCTTGTTTATTCTTTAATTATATTTTTAGTGCCAAATTACGTTGCTTGAAATTAAATGGTCTTGAATTATGAAATCTCATAACCTAAATATTTTGCAAAAGGATAATCATAAATTATATTGTAAATTTGTATTTGTTGTACAAATAAAGCTTTAATATTAAAAGGCCCAAAGTATATTGTCTCCTTTTAGGCCATTACAAATAATCCATATCATTGCTAAGTTTAGTCATTAGGTCCTGTAATGAATCAATAATGTAAAAGAGACAACATTGCAAAGGCATATCAAATCATTGTAGAAACAACATAAGGGACACATCAATGGTAAGATGTTCATTATCAGTAAAACAATAGGTTGTGGGGTTTATAATATATGGTCATAGATACCTATTTCAAGGATAACACTAAAATTAGATCATCTTAACCACTGTAGCCATTAAAGTGTCAAGACTCTAATGATATGTACAAAACATGTTGAGAGAACTTTGCAATTATTACAGAGAGGGCTAGGGAAGGAGTGTTAGCTCCATTGGATCCTAAGCCTATTTACAATAGGTTCTAGAAATTTTAATAATTTAATTGAAATCATTTTCCAAAAAAATAATTAAAATTAAATTCTAGCTATAATTAAACTTTAATTAGAGTTATAATTAATTCTAATTAAATATCAAATATTCCTAACAAGATTTACTATCTCATATTGATCCTTATTTGTTATATATCTTATATTTAATCATAAAGTTTCTCGAAATTTATAGTCAAGTTTAATTTGATTAAAACACCTTTTCTCTCTTCATCCCATTCATAGTGTGTGACTCGTTAGGTTCCTAAATATATTGACAATTGATATAAATTATAACCCTAAATCATATTTTGGATTAAATAAAATAAACTTTTTAATTTAACTTTAATTATGTAATTAAACAATTTATATTCGTAGACTAAGATTGGCATGTAGGAATGCGTCATAACTACTTAAATATTTAAGAATGTCAAAGTAGTTTTGACTAATCATTTTGTGCATAATTTTTTTCATATAATTCAATCCTTTTATCATACAATGTTCCAAATAGACATAAAGCACGAAATAATATGTATCTATTTGAGTCTCATCATATTAGTTTTGCATCATTAATAATTAAAGCAATAAATGAATTTTATAAAATATTTTACAAAGTGTGATTCCATTTGGCCAAGGATTACCAAACTAATACTAATTGTGAAAAACAAAACATTATCCCTAATCACTTTAGGGTGATGAATCCTATATTGATTACTTAACTATCTCTATATAGTTTATTTTATATCTAATGACTACTGATTGAGCTATCATTGACTAGAATAGGTCATAAGTAGGATCAAAAAATAATAATCCCTATATGAGATATTTTAGTGATCTCAAGTCAAAGGATGTTGAGCAAGTTTTACCTAATGTAAACCTCAATATCCGCAATTATACAAATCGTTAACTTGTAGAAATTAAGGTATCGATCCCATGAGGAATTAGCTAAAACTAAATGAACCTAAATTTGTCTAAAGTTGTGAAAAATGAATTGAATGAATATAAAAATAATCAGAAAATTTGACAATGAAATATGAGTTGAGTGAAAATAAATTCATAAATTAACACAATTAAATTAAATTTAAGCATTTAACCACTTAACAAATGAGCTACCATAATAAAACAAGAATGATTAAGAATGAAAGCCTAGGATTCGTTCTATCGTTATTTTGCTCCTTTAACCACTTTTCATTCAATTTAGTGTCTATCTTGGATTTCTGAAGGGTTTGATTATTGTCTCTCAAGACATAATTATTTACCCCTAACTAATTATCACTAATTGATAACGAAATTCTAGATTTGCAATCTCTCGATTAACAAAAATAGCCTAACAATTTCAATTACTTTTTGAGCAATCTATTAGATAATCGAGTTCTCACACAAGATCTTTCTTTGTATGATTATCAATTTGATATTTACGTGACTTATTAGGTTGTTAACTCTCATTTTACCCTAATAAGAAACTTTTAACTCATTCTCTCGATTTATTGTCAAAGTATAAACAAACATAAATATCACAACACCCAAACATTGTATTAAAATAAAAAAATGTTCAAGTCATAAAATAAGTTAAGAACAAATCCTGATTGAAATTAAAATATCATCAACATGTATAACGTCCATAATACCATTTCATACATCAAACTTAAAGAAAATAAACAAAGTAAGATGAAAAACTTAAGTTGGACTGGTCTGGAGTTTGTTGGACAACTACTATTGTTCTTGCTCCCTTATTGATCTTCCTTGCTTTTTCCCTAATTTGGTAAGATGGTAGCTGCTCTTTTTTGGAGTCTTTATGTTCTTTTATAGTTCTTGAGGCTTCTAAGGTTCTTTATAGGTTTACCCACTTAATTTGATTCCAAAAATATCCCTAAAATGTCAAAATTACAAAAAGACTCGCATGTTGGAAAAGCTTAAATTGACTAGAATTGTTGTCTATGCTCTCTGTCACGATCGTGACACACAAATCATAATCATGCACTGCTTCATTTAACTTCTATCTTCTTCATCCTTCAATTTCCTAGTTTCCATCACAAACAAACACATCAAACACCCCTTAAAACACAAAGTTATGATCCAATTCTTGCTTTAAACCTAACAAACATGTATAATACATACAATTATTAACAATAACATAAATTTTAAGCCTATAAATGATAATCATCTAATAAACACTTAAAAACACACTTAAACATCTATGAAAACATAACCTATCAACATTCCCACACTCAAACCTTTTCTTGTCCTCAAGATAAACAAAACACACAAACAAACAAATCATATAAACATATAAAAACACTTTCATGCAACATTACAATAATGATACAATGGAATTAAATCTTATGGAATTAACTTAACCTCAAAAACAAATCATTTAAAATGTGCCAACACACTAACTTATTCCTTTTGTATTTAAGTACTTTGAATTGAATATACATATCAGTCAAAACATTAACACCCTATTCCAACATCTATGACACTTGTAAACATACACTTATTATTATTAATCAATTAAAAAAGCAAACAATCACTAAGTAACCTTTCATGAAAATTCTTGCTATTTTTAAAAGATCACTAGGTTTATTTATTGTAACATATTTTTTAAAGATTTTCTTCAAAATAACCTAGTCTTTTAATGCAAAGACAAACACATTGTCATGAATATCCCCAGGTTACTCAACTAGGTCACATTTTGTATTTAGTTTGTCTTCGCATCAAAAGCTTTTAATGCAAAGGCAAATACCTTGTTATGAATGCCCCCAGGTTACTCAACTAGATCACATTTTGTATTTAGTTTGGATGGAGCATCATTCTTTCTTTTTGATGGAAAGAAAAACATTTTTTCATGACTGCCCTAGATACTTAGCTATATCATAGCTCTCAGCTGACTGCTAGTTCTATTCTTAACCCAATTTTTGTTTCAAAAGGGCCAGCAGAATAGTTATTCGTTTAATACACACTTTTTTTTATAATATATAACTTTAGCCTACCTCATTTCTTTTTAATCAATCATTCTAATGAAAGAGTACTAGTAATGATAACTAATTCAATTGAATATAATTATAAATGTATATTGACAAAAGTCATAAAGTGAAAAATAGGTGTCATATCCTAATTAACAAATATATTCATCCTAAAGATACTTAAAACACAAATTTCATAAGTTAATATGCCTTTACAAATTAAATGACAATGTTCAATACAAATTCCATTCGATTCTTTCCATTGACACATTTGCACAATGCACTTATATGCAACAAAATGACTATAATATGTCAACCTAATTAAAAACTAACTCAATCCAAATGCCAATTTACACACAAATGACATGTAAAGCATATAGATCCCTATACTTGAACAACACATTGTCCTCAGTGTGGGAAACAAAACAATACAAATGAAAAATAAAGAACAACAAATACAAAGTTAGAGCAAGAATACTCATGGTGCTTCAACGATGTTGGTGTGGGTAATGGAATTTGGAGGCACTTCATGCCATAAAATTCCAACAATCTAATTCCCTACAAAATAAAAATAAAAGAAGAAAAGCAACAAAGTACTAATAAAATAAACAAAAAATGAAACTTGTCCTAATTCTTAGGTTACCTCCCAAGTAACGCTTAGTTATCGTCATTAGCTTGATGTATTCTTTCTTCCACACTAAACTTGGATCAATTATGAGTGGCTTGCTTCCATCTATTTCTCCTAATTTCAATTTAGTAGCTTGTAAATAAGTTACATATTGCAAATTAATCAAAAAGACATAATTAATCAAATCAGAAAACCAAGTTCGATAATGCCCTTTTAAGTAAAAAACTGTCAATAAAATAGGAAATAATAAAACTCCCTGAATCTTCTATGGAATTTAACATTTTGACTTCTAAGAAGGTGAACTATTCTCTTTCTTCCTCACTCACCTTGGTCTCCTCTTCTTCTTCTGCTTTATGAATAGAGATGTCTACATCTTCTTCAACCTTTATCTTTGTTATCATCTGTTTTTCATTCTCTTCTTCATTAGCTTCGTGAATAGAGACTTCCTTATATTCTTCAATCTCAATATTCGTTGTCATCTGATCTTCTTCCTCTAGCTCCTTTAAGGATTTGACTTTATCAATTCTAATGAATGGGCTTACCCCTATAGATTCTTTAATACCTTATTCATGTTGAATTTCACTTGTTCATCTCTAATATGAAGGATGAAGTTGTCTTCATGAACATCTGTCAAAGCTTTTACGGTGTTCACAAATGGTATTCCAAGAACTAACGGACAATTTTGATCTTATTCAAAGTCTAGCATGACAAAATCCACAGGAATTATAAACTTTTCCACTTTTATAGGCACATCCTCCACTAAGCATAACGATTTCTTTATCGATTGGTCCACCAAATGAATATGCATTGATGTTGGCTTCACATCTTTTAGCCCTAGTTTCCTAAAAATTGATAAAGGCATAAAGTTTATCCTTTCCCTAGGTCGCATAAACATTTTGAAATCTCTAAATGACCAACTACAAAGGGTATCACAAAGATCTTTGGATCTTTCAAATTTAAGGGCATATGGTTAGTAATTAAGGAGCTACAAGTTTCCTTCATGGCTATCGTCTAGTCATCTTCCCAAGTTCGTTTGTCAGATAATATGTCTTTAAGGAACTTTGTGTACTTGGGCCTGCTTTTTAACACTTCCAAAA
This sequence comes from Erythroxylum mucronatum, assembly GCA_027563825.1. Taxonomy (NCBI): domain Eukaryota; kingdom Viridiplantae; phylum Streptophyta; class Magnoliopsida; order Malpighiales; family Erythroxylaceae; genus Erythroxylum; species Erythroxylum mucronatum. Next base: position 2,062 of record JAOSBP010013622.1, on the reverse strand, counting down.
AGACAAGTAACTTTACCATTTCTTTAGCTTTTTTATGAACTTTATGAATGGTACATCTAATTTGTTCTTCTGAAGTCTTTATACGAATGGTATATTTGGTGAGTAAGGTGGAGGAGGAGTATAGGGAGGGTCCTTATTCTTTTCTTCATCCTTTTTCTTTTTCTTTTAGTCTTCTACAAGGTGGGTCTCAACTTTTCTTTCCACTAGTTCTTATAGCTCTTTCCCACTTCTAAGTGTGATAGCCTTTAACTGTAGTCTTGGATTTGCTTCCACATTGCTCAGAAGGCTCCCCACACTATTAGAGACAATGCATTGGGTAGTTGGCTCAATTGAACCTCTAAGTTGTGACTATAAGAAGCATGATTTTCCACTACTTGATCAAATGTCCCTTCCATCCTCTTTTGGGCCTCTTCCACACTTATGATGTAACATCGAATTCTCTGAGCCCTTTTGTATTGTTCTATACTTAAAGATACTACTGTATATTGACATATATATATGGTTGTATATGAGTTCAAAGATGTATTTAAATCCTTTTGGGTATATATGCCAGTGATTTATAATGTTATATGCCCTTACATGAACTTAGAGTTTATTAATATGCGAAATTTTAGAGATTTCTGACATATAAGCTTCTAAGTGAGTAAAGCTGAGTCCATTGAATGGATATGACTATGGAGGCTAAGTTAAATGTGTTCTAATGCCTTAGAGGTGATTACACATGATTTATAGACTTATTAGACACTTAGAAAGCTTAATAGGAAAGATTGATGTACATAAGGGCTTAGTTACAAATTGTTAAAAGTTAAAGGACTTAAACGTAATTTTTCAATTCTTGGAGGACCAATATGTAATTTTATAAAGTTAAGGGGCTTAAGTATTATTCTCAAAAGTCTAACGACCAAAATAAAAATAAAATTTTTGGTGTTTCCCAAATTTTGGGCTTAATTGCAAATTTAGGAAAAGTTTAGAGGGTATAATGGTAATTTCATATAACCTAAGGGCAAAAAGGTAATTTCACCATATTTTGGTCAAAGAAGAGCCAATATTTTAGACCCTTCTCCATGTAAGGTCGTGCACCCCTTGCTAAAGACTTAAAACATCTTCTTTTAATTAAAAGAGAGGAGAAGACACTCTTTTTGATTCTCTAACCCAAATCAAAGTGTTCTAAGCTAATTTGGGGTCTATGAACTCAAATCTATCATTAGATTTGAGAAATTCTCAAAGGATTTGAAGATATCATTAAAGGACAGTATAGGTAAATTTTTGTCTCATCGCTCTCTACATTATGATTTTGAGTTCTCTGTTAAGATATATTGTTCTCCATGCTTGAATATGCATGAAACATGGTTTAGATGAATGAAATGTGTCATGGAGATGGTTCTTTAATGCCAAAACCGAAATTGTCCCCTTTTGGTGAAAGTTTATGAATTTTTGAATAACTTTTGGAATTGATGATTTCAATGAATTCTATGGTGTTAATTATACATGTATAATGTGAATTGATGATGAAGAATGAAGAAGATGTAGGTTAGTTAAGGTTGGGCCGAAATGATGGAAGAAGGAATGGATGAATGTGATGAGTTGTGTAATTGATAAGTAGCTTAAATGAAAGGAGTTGGTTTGAATGGAGTGGGGGAAATGTGTGATTGATTAGAAGTGTTTACTATATAATAAGATAGGAGCACGAATTACTTGATTAGAAGTGTTTACTATATAATAAGATAGGAGCATGAATTACTAAGATAAAGCCTTGAAAATATGACTTGAAAGTCATGCATATTAGGTGTTTGATAAAATGCTTAAGTGAACTTAGCTTAGGATTTAAGGCTTTATAATGGTATGCATTGGAAAACATTTTCATGTTTACTTAGAGTGAACTTGAATTGTTGCTTAGATTGACAAGTAAAGGCCTAATGTGTTTCGATAAAGATGTGCTTAATTATGTTTTAAAAATGAGTAAGTATGGGATTAAAGGCATTAAATGATGCAACTCACCAAGGCAATGGAGACTTGAGGATGCCAATGGGTCCAATTACAAGGTCACGCTCCAAAACGCTGA
>JAOSBP010013611.1:0-10845 GCA_027563825.1 Erythroxylum mucronatum | reverse complement strand
GGGTTTGCAAGCCCATTTAATGAAAACTAGGCTAATCCTAACAAATCTAGGAGTATCTAGCCCATTGAACATAATCTGATTGAAGTCTTTTTAGGAATGGGCTAAACACATTAAAACAAATAAGTCTCAAAATAACCCAAACAAACAATGCACATGCTACCAACTAAAAGAACAACCCATAAACCAGTCCTTGGGCCTAAAATAAGAGATAATAAATAACAAGTCCAAATTATCAAAAATGCGCATAAATGGCTAAGTGCTAGCCTCTTCCAACACCTCCTCTAATAAAGTCACAAGCTTGGGCGTGCTTTGGTGTTCCTCTATGGATGTTTCGACCTCCTCATGTACTTGACTTGTGATTTGGGCTTGAACAAAAGCTTGCATTGCTTGTTTGAGCCTTAACGCTTTTTACGTTGTAATTGGACCACTTAGCAAAGTAAACTTGTCTTGGCAAATGGCAACTTGATCTCCATTGCCATGGCTTTTTGTATCACCATGTCTACATTATGAGCTACTTCTTTAGAATGTAAGGCACTATAAATTGAAGGTTGAGCTCTAAAAGTTGTGCGTGGTGCAACAAAATTAGACATCTGTCTTCTTCTTTTCCTAATATCAGGTGCATCATTCCCTTCTTATTGGATAGGAATACTACCACCTTCAATATCTCCACTATCATCCTGACCATTAACAAAAGAAATTCCACTATCAATTTCGTAGTTGAATATTTGGCTTCTATCATTCTTGTGCTGATACTCTTCAAGCAAAGTCTCCATTTATTATTTCACATCATATCTCACTTTTCACAAGGCTCCACATCACTTTTGACCCCCTAAGCTAAATGCTTCTTTAATTTGGTGATTTCTTCACCTTTCAATTGCTTATTATAATACAAACAAATGGTATGGTTTTTAATTCCAAGAACCAATCCAGCATAAGCCTAAGCTAGATTACTAAATCTTTCTAAAGTGGTTGAATTATCAAGAGTACTTAAACTTCCTTCCATTTACCTACAAAAATAAATGAAGACATACATCAAAATTAATTTACCAACTTTACTTTATATAAAAATAAAGTTGTGTGAAAAATAAAGAAATAGATTAATAATAGTTTCTCAATAGCTCATATTTCTTTTCCCAAACAACAAATATATATATATATATATATATATATATATATATATATATTGATTACTGCACTTTCAAAACTATAACTCATTTTGTGTTATTACATCATTCAAACATAAGGTCACAACTATAAACTATTTTGTGTAATTATATAATTCAAAATAAACTCACAATTATACACTATTTTGTATGATTATATAATTCAATCAAAAACTCATAAGTCACAACTATAACTCATTTTGTGTTATTACATAATTTAACTATAAACTCGTATATATAATTCAACTTATGAAATCACGTAATTAAACCATAAAGTTACAACTCATTTTGTATGATTACATAATTTAAACATAAACTTACAACTATAACCTATTTCGTATAATTATATGATTCAACCATAAACTCTTAACAATAGCTTACTTTGTATGATTATTGATTAGTTGATTAAATACTCCAATCACATACATAAATAAACTATAACTTTGTTTATATAATTACTAATCATATAATTCAACCATAAATTAACTAATTCATTTTGTTGATTTCAAACTTCAATTTATAACATATAACCTAATTTATAATAAAGACTAACCTTTTAATCAAATTTCAATGTATCTTAATCTCAAATTTTAGATAAGGACAACCTCAAATTCATAATCAAATTCCAAATTTCAGACGCCAAATGAATAATCGCAAAGTCATAATCCAATTCAAAATTCCAGTTTCCAATTATAATAGAAACACAACCAATTCCAATATCAAAACAACACTCTGTTAATTTTTATCAAAGAAACAAGTTCAAACTTCCACAATCATAATTCACAAGCCACATACCACAGTTCCACGACCATAACACAAGCAATCACATTATTAATTTATCAATTATCAAACACAGTTCTGGAGGGTTTTTTCCTACAAAATGCAACCTTGGCTTTATCTTTATCACAAGCATAAGAGCACAACACTAGAATTTTATAACACAACACAACATAAGGCCATAATAGATGCTGATATGATGCAATGGTAGAGAACAAGAGGTGGAGTCAGGAGGACATCTGTGATGGGGCAAGGGATGCATACGATGTAAGACAATGATCAAGATTGTTACGTTTATGATGAGTGTTGGGAGACTCAAGACTATGACAGGCTACAACTTATGATGGGAATTGGGACTCAGGGCAATAACAAGTTAGAGATTAGCAGTGACAACGATGATTGGGTATAGTGACAACAGCACAAAGGAACGACAAGGTGACAGACTAGAGGAGAGTAGAGCTGGAGGGACGAAGGTGAGAGATTAACATTTAGTAAGCGGGGAAGTGGAAGAAAACTATGGTTTTTCTTTTTATATTTTAGTCTTCATATTTTTTGGTTTTTGTGAAACTAACCAATATTTGGTTAGTATTTTAAATACCGATCGATACTGGTCAGTACCAGTAAAAAATGATAGTATAATTCAATACCATTAGCTGGTATAGTATTGCTAAATATTGTACCATTTTTGGCCGACTCAGTTACAAGATCCATGACATTAGAATACGGTAATTAAAATAAGTCAGTTTTAAAAACAATTCGAGGGATATGAGAAGAAAAGGATGATGCTTCACAATAAGGTAAAAATTATGATTCACACTTTATTTTATTTTATGTTTTAATCATGTTATAGAATTTTAAAGTGATCTTGGATTTTGAAAAATCATATAAAAAAAGTTTCATCATTATTTTGATGCATGTGGGATCGAATCTCACCTTGATTTTCTGATAGTACCATTAGAGGAATTAAAACCTTAATTTGGGTTAAAGCTCACTCATCTTAAGTTTAAGAAACTAAAAAACACTAAGCCACACGTGATGTAACAGCCTAGACCACCCGCCCACAGATATTGTCCACTTTGGGCTCTAAACCCCTCACGGTTTTGATTTTCCCACCCTTGGGAAGACGCGTCTTCCCTGGTGTGGGAAGGGCAAAAAACCATGAGGAACTTAGAGCCTAAAGTGAACAATATCTGTGGGAGGGTAGTCTGGTCTGTTACAAATGGTATCAAAGCCGGTACCCGAACCGTTATGCCAGCTAGCCTAGGCCCTAAGGAGGGTGAAGAGTGTGAGATCCCATATCAATTGGAGAGGAACGAAGTATGTCTTATAAGGGTATGGATACCTATCCCCCTAAGACACGTAATCACTGGTGTGGGAAGAGCAAAACTATAAGGGGTTTAGAGCTCAAGGTGGACAATATCTGTAGGCATGTAGTCTGGGCTGTTACAAGTGATATCAGAGCCAGTTCCTGACTCGATGTGCCGGCTAGGACGCTGGGCCCTAAGGGGAGTGGATGATGAGATCCCACATTAGCTGGAGAGAGGAACGAAGTATGCCTTATAAGGGTATGGATACCTCTTCACCATAGACACGTTTTTTCAAGGGTGGGAAAAGCAAAACCGTGAAAGGCTTGGAGCCCAAAGTGGTCAATATCTGTGGGTAGGTGATTTGGGCTGTTGCAAATGGTATCAAAACCAGTACCCAAACTGTTGTGCCAGTTAGGCTGGGCCCTAAGGGGGTAGAGAGTGTGAGATCCCACATCGGTTGGAGAGGAGAACGAAGTATGTCTTATAAGGTTATGGATACCTCTCCCCTTAAGACGCGTCTTCCCTGGTATGGGAAGAACAAAACCGTAAGGGGCTTAGAACCCAAAGCAAACAATATCTGTGAGAGAGTGGTATGAGCTATTACTTACACGTGAAATCTAAAAGATTTAAACAATTTAAAATTCCAAAATATGAAAATCCTAAGACTAGTTCATAACTTACTCATAAGAATGTTATTTGGGTTTATGAAACCTATAATATTATATAATTTAAGAGATTTCAACTTTTAACATGATGTTTTCTCCATCTTCTTTCTATTATCGTCATTGCTATTTTTTCCTCTAATCCATTTTTTTTAGTTTCCTCCAATTTACCATGTAATCCTTATTCTCTAATAATCTTCTTACTTTTTAGCTATTTCTTCCTGCACTATTCCCTTTTCTCACAAGTGGTTTCTCCTCTCTAATTAGTTCAAATATCCTCTTTCCTTTTCCAAAAATTTTTCTATTCCCTTATTATGATTTTTTCTTACTCTTTATATTCACTTTTAGCTTCTCTATAACTTTGGACACATCAACCTTGATTCTTAGATCTAGAACCCTTCGATTTTCTTCCCCCTTTTCTTCTTACCGATTTATTAACAATATTTTAAATTTTTTTCTCTTTTTTTTGCTAATTTTAGAAATGTCTCCCAACACTAACTAGAACCTCCTTCCTCTTCAAGACTCCACTTCCTTTCCACCCCTCTACTCTAGCATTACTCATCCCCTCTCTAGCACCTAGAAAAAGACAACAACAAAAATCCTTCTACATTTAAGGAGTTTGGCCCTTTTAAAGCTCCTTTAGGAAGAACTTGGAGTCACATTCTAAGTGATTCTACTAAAGCCACTTCCTTATAATTTTCCTCATCTTCAATTAAGGGTTAGTTTATTATAGCTCCATTGAATGTATTACATGTGGGAGTGGTTAAATGGAAATCTGCTCTTATTGGTTTCTTAAGAAAACACTTGCTTATTCTCCTCTACAAACTTTGGCATATAAGAGCTAGAATTCTTACGGTTTGCAAGAGGTTCTAATTTTGAAGGATGATCACTTTATCTTCAATTTCAACATACGACATTAAACTCAAAGGATTGTAGATAATAAGCTATAGCAATTTAAGGGCAAACCTATCCTCCTCAAAAAATGGCAATCAGGTGTAGTTTCTTTGGACTTTAAGAGTAGGAGATATCTCTCTAGATCAATTTACATAATGTTTCTTTAGAGTATTAGACCACTAAAAGTTCGAGCTACATTATGAGCTATATTGGCAAACCAATAGTCATGGATGAAGCCACAACCACATTTAAGAGAATAAGTTATGCTATAATATATATATTAGTGGAATTAAGTCAATCCCTCATTAAATTAATCCCAATCATAAGACTAAATAAGAATGGAGATATGTATAAGACTTCATATTTGTATTATATTAGTGGAGACCTTAATTCTCCAAGTTAGTTAAGGTATGAAAACTTGCAGATAGAAGATTTATGAATAGAGAATATAATGAACTTGTAAGCAATGATAAAGAGCTTGCTAAAGCGATAAACATTTCTACTGCTTCAATAGTAACAAAAGGTGAAAATATAGAACAACATGGTCCAAATAGTGAGGTAGATAAGAGTTATGAGTTAGATTTGGTACACAAGATCCAACTGTTAGTCTCTGGTAGTGAATGATAAGTATGTAAGATACAATTAAGTTAAATCCTATAGAAAATTGTTAAAGCCATCAAAAGGAGGATGATGGCATATGCTTGCCCCAAGCCCCTAAAATTATGGAGCAGTTGAAGTCTAGTGAAAATAGGTCCTCTACTACAATGACTAGTGGTCAGGAATTCACTCCAATTGTTAGGAGGAAGTTAGGTAGAGAGGCCAAGGGCTCTTGCTCTAAATCATCTAGAAAATGAATTTCCTTTACTATATATATATCAGGGTGTTTGAACTACTTAACTAGCAATAAGATACTTTAACTGTGTACTAAGCCTACTGGAAGTTGAAGGGAATTTTTATGTTAGAAACCTATCAGATGAGCTGGCTAAGTGCGCTTTAAACATTGAGCTAACTTATTTGAAAATTGAAGGTATTTTATTTAATTGGAGAAATAAACAACAAGATGTTTGGTTCCAAAGGAAAAAACTAGACAAGGTCATGGGGAACTCGAGTTGGCTTTCCTATTTCCCTAATTACAAGGCGATCTTTGGTAACCTTTGCTTTTCAAAACACTCACCAATCTACATCAAAAACTTAGAACTAGGTATGAAACATAATTCTACTTTTAAATTCATTAAATACTTATTTTTGAATGAAGGGTTTAAGGAGGCAATAAAGGGGGATTTGAGGTGAATATGCATGGCAATCCTTCATTCATTTGTAAGGAGAAGCTTAAAATAATGAAACATAAACTTAAGTTACTAAATATGACCATATTAACAAACATTAATGCCTTAGTGAAAGACTTTTTTGACAAAGTCCAAAGTGTACAATAGTGGTTATATATTTATCCCTATAATAAGATTCTTAAAAGTAAGGAGAAAGAAGATCTATTTACTTATACTAAGGCAATGGAGGCCAAATTCTCCTTACTAAAGCAAAGATTAAGAATATAATGGCTAAGGTATAGAAATAGTAATAAAGCATTTTTTCACAAATCTATTCAGGCTAAGAAGAATTATACTAGAATTTATTCTCTACGATTGGAAGATGGTACGAGAGTCTTCTCCTAAGAGGATATTTTAGAGGTAGACTTTGATTACTTCACTAGTTCCTTAGATACCAAGGACGATTCAGCTTCTTCTACATCTCTCCTTAACTCCTTCATTATAGACAAATTGCCATAGCATAATTCATTATCTCTAGTTCTTCCCTTCACTAGAAGTGATGTTAAAACAAAAGCTTTTTAATATTGAACCTAATAAAACCCTAGGTCTTGATAGCATAATGGAATTTTTTTTTTCCAAAAATCATGACACTTGACTAATGACGGCATTACCAATGTTATCATATGCTTCTTCACCCAGGGTGAGTTTAGTAAGACATATGCATTTTTACTCCAAAGATTCATAATCCTTCATCATTAGGACATTTACATCATATTAGCCTTTAGCATAATTTTAAATATCATAAAAATGTAAAAGGGATGGCATTCATAGTCTAGCATTTGCAGTTGATTTGCTTCTATTTTTGAGGGCAGATGGGCATTAACTATATGCTCTAACTAATTCTTTATAGATATTTAGGAACATACATGGCCTATGAATAAATAAAAAAGTTGCTTCTTTATTTTAACTTCCACTTCTCATTTATTAAATTGCTTATCTTTAGTTTCTAGCTCAATAGAGAAACAATCTCCATTTACCTACTTGGAAATTCCAATATCCCATTAAAGTCCTACATTTATAGTTTTTTTTCCTTTGATTACAAAGGTTAAAAAAGGATTGATAATTAGTGTAATAAGTCACTCTCATTTTCGAGTAGGCTTTAACTCATTAATCAAATAGGAAATTCTCTTCATTACCCTTCCTACTTCATTAATCAAGACTATAAAGAAGTGTCTTTGGAGTTTTCTATGGGCAACTTCATCTAATTCTTCATATATAACCAAAGTGGCTTGAAAAGTTATTTGTCTTCTTAAAAGAGAAAATGGACTTGGATCACTCCCTTAAAGCTTACAAATAAAATTTTATTAAACGTATTTAGAGACTGTTTATAGATAAGGAATCTTTATAGATTAGATGAATGTCTTGTAAAGTTAAAAAAGATTTCCCATGGACAATGCAAACTATATTCAAACTTAGGAATTAAGTTTGGCCTTGGTTCAAAACTAAGTTTCATGATGGTTTTAAAGCACTTTTCTGATCGAATAATTGGAGTCTTATAAATGCAATAATGGATAATATCTACCTATCTTATTTAAGGATAAAAACCTTAGTTAGAACTAGATTACATAGGTTACTACACAGATTGTTGGGAAAATCAGTTAATATAGATAAAACTTATTGAGTTGCTAATCAATCAAAAGTCTTTTCCAATAGATCATATAAGGAAATGTTTAGAACTAAAGCTCCTAAAGTGCCTGATTGATTTATTTGGTTTTCTTAAGCAATTCCTAGAATGGATTTCATACTATGGTTAGAAACTCATGGTAAATTATCAATAAAGGACTGAATGTAGACTATGGTTGGTAGATAATAAATGCCTCCTTTGCTTTCTAGTTATGGAAACTCTAGATCATATCTTTTTTCAATGCCAATTCTTTGCTCATTTATGAAATAGAGTCCTCTCCTTACTCCATATCCCTTGTCCTGCTTCTTTTTAATAAGATATTCTATATTGAATAATGTAAAGGCTATGGAATAATAGTCGAGGATTTTTAACCCTGAGGCTATTCCTAGGGAGCTTGAAATATCTAATTTAGAGGGAACATAATAATCATATGTTTATGGGTACTAGAAAACCCAAAGATCTCAATTTCAGTGAGAACCTCAAAGGAGTATACGATTATAGCTCCATTACTACTAGGAACTGATGGACTAAAAAAATTACTTAGGCGAACATTTTCGTAGGTGATAGAGGAGATGACATAAGATAAAAAATAAGATTCCTTAATGTTATAAGAGAACACAAAATCTCCAATATTCCTGACTCTTATTTTCCATAAACTCTATTAGCTAACTATCTATATTATATGAGTGATAGTCGATATTGTAATAATCGTAAGTACATGGCGTAACTGTAGCTAGTACCGACAAGTACAAGTAAATCCTACATAGACTATGAGTACTAGTACTTACCCTTCACCTATTATCTAGCTTAGGGATTGATTTTGGATTTTTAATGAGAAGAAACTAAAACTAAGGTAATTAAAATAAAACAGGAAGTGAAATTGAACAGCGAATTCAGGAAGCACTACGAAATTATTGATATCGAATAATTACTACTAAGGTTTCGAGTCGCCCTAAACCCTTAACAGATTGACCTTTTATCAAAAAATTGTTTTAATGATCTATTGGGCTGGGGAGACTCCTATGGTATGTTAGTGGCTAACCTTGAGTCTACTAACAACTAATCCTAAGATTTCTAATCGAATTACTTAGGTTAAATCTTATAGAATTGCTTTACTATTTTGTGAATCCCTTTACTAGGTTTGTCCCTAATCTGGAAGATTTATGTCATCCTATCTCTAAGGTTGCAGTCAACTCTTTCCAATTACCATGGATCTATTCAAACCTAGAATTTCTCAATTACTATGTATGAACTCATATTATGGTCTAATGTTTCAGAACACTAGAACATAAATAAAACAAGTAATTGGATCGTAAAATATCAATCAATCAATTGCATTAATAGAAAAATCAACACATGTTAAGGTATCAAAATAGGGTTCATCTAACCTAAATACTAACTGGAAATTTAGTTATACATAATAGAACATGAAATCAAACATACAATGAAAGAAAAATAAATAGAAAACAACTGTTTCATAATTTTAAATCTCCTTGATTGTCTTATACCGAGTATTCTTGTGATGTAGAGGTTTGATCTTATATTTCGATGGATCTTTTGATGATTTCTTCTTATTTTCTGCTTCTTTAGACCAAAATTGTCCATTTTGTCCACGTCTAGAAATCGCCTCCTAAAGTCTCCTCCCTTCTTTAGCCACCAAAAATGTCTTTTTATATTGAAAACTAGGGTTATTTTACTTACAGGGTCTATTACACGTCCATATATGTCCAAAAACTCTAAAAATCGTAAAAGCACACTGACACATGTATAGCCTCGCATTCCTTCAGGTTTTTGCCTTTATATATTCATATTTAGGCCACTATGTCTTCATAAAAATTGTATCTCCTTCTTAGCTTTCCAATGAATCCTTTTTTGCTTAAAACAAAGACTTGTAGCTAAAGTTATGGGCAAAAAACCAAAGGAAGATCAGTCCGGGACAAGATATACTTCATATCTGACTCTCAGCATTTTTAGCCCCTCAAAACAACACTTTTAGGCCTTGAGTTGTGCATAGAAATTATGGCCCAGGATATTGTATTGACTTTGAGTTTTTGAATCACCTCATCTAGATCTTAAAAGCCTCAAATATGTCCATGTAACGCTCCAATGGTCAGGCTGCCAATTCTGGAGAAATAAGTTTTATTTTGAACAAACGGTTACTGGTCCAAATGAATTCGAACAACTTAAATTATTCTCTAAAGATGACATTTAGGTTTGGACTCTCCATCTATGTTAAAAACTATGCATAACTTTTGTGCGACAAATCTTCACTTTATGCCATATTTTTGTCCAAATTATTCTTCTTTAAGTCCGTAAAGGCAATTATAATCTATGAAAGTACTTGGAGTGAATTAAGTACCAAATATAGGATAAAAGTATAAAATATCAAGCAAAATACATCAAACATGGATGTAAAAACATAGTCAAATATCCATTTATCAATGAGTTGAGCCAAATGCAAAAGAGTATAAATCTAACTAGATTCAGGGAAGGAAAACACTCACTGTTTTCAGGACAAACTCTTGGAATATATGCCTCTAGCCTTTCACCTCTAACATGGTGCTCCACCAAGAAGACATAGTTAAAGGTTATTTAAGGTTCTCTAAACAAACATGCAAAGTGAAATTCAAAAAGAACAAAAGAATAGCATGCATGTTTCCTAGCTTCGTTAATATGCAAGAAGAAATCATTGATGAACATTATTTGGATGTAGGTTTAGAGTGAGCCTTCCTGTTGGGCCCTGAACCTTTTTGATTAATTGAGAAATTGTTCATGATTATTTATGTATAAAGAAAGGAAAATTCATGAATTTAAATTGAAATAGAAAAGATGGTATAAGGTCCAAGATGAATTATATGCGAAATGTTTAGTGTATAACTCTTAGAATATGGAACCAAATTGAATAATTTTGGTGTCATGGGAAAAATTAAGACAATAAGGAACATTTGGCTAGAAGGAAATTTTATTAATTCCTTCAATTTCAAGGTTAGAAAAAGGGTATGATTCTTGGAAAGAATCAAGCATGAATTAAAATGAATTTTGGGATCTAATTGGATTAATCAAGTATTTTATGGAATTAATTAGCATGTTAAT